>JAUMHF010000005.1:16814684-16863772 GCA_032359275.1 Microctenopoma steveboyesi
GTGGGAGTGCGCGTGCACACGGTGCAACTTTTAGGAACAGACAACTTGTGTCATTGCATTGCGTACTATTCACGTGCCTTTCTCAAAGTTTATGTTTGCACGGTTAATGACGTAATTTACAGCTAATGTTGTGTCATTTTTGCCTGAAAAGCTTCAGATAACACTGAGGTGAGATTAATGATGTCACATAAATAGAAGGCTCTTGCGTCCAGTCGGAAACAAGCTGTAAGTTCTATATACTACGTAACAATAACTGATGAGGCTTTTACGATTATGTTTCCAAAGCTCTTTGTAAGGAAAATTACCAAGACCGCAAATACTCAGACACTTCAATCAGTCCTATTTTCGAGGACATGAGTGTTGAGCCAAATGACAGTTAGTGCGAGGCGATTGGGTAAAAGTGTGGCTTCTCCATTACTGGTCATTCTGTGGTTTAACGGCCGTGGACGCCTGTGACCATATCTGATCGGCCAGAAACCTAGACAGACTGGAAAGCACGTCTGCTGCAGCTTAGGGCAGGGACTCTTAAACTTTATTACCCCAGGACTCAAATGGGAAATTTCAGTTCTCCACCCAGGGACCTTCTTGTGAAATCATATTTCAACACTGTCATGTGGAGAAATAACAGACTGTCAAAATGAAGTCTGAGTGAGAAATAAAATGGACGTTTCCTAAATTAAATCTTAATTTCAAATGGACTCTTTATCACGTTAAAGTGTGTAAGATGTTTTATTAGTATTTCAGTGTGTATCATGTGCATGTGGGACGATATTTATGCTGAATGCTGTAACAGAGCTTTTGCAGTTTGGGAAATGAAATGCAAAAAAAAGCCATAATGCAGATCAGACAAGAAAAGCTTTTGAATATTCAGTTTGTCTCCTTTTAGCTCTGACAGAGCAGCTCTTCTATCGGTTCTTCCCCTGCAGAAATCCACCTGTCAAAACTCAAAATGGAGAGGTTCCACTTTTTCATCATGGCTGTTTTCATTAAGAGCCCCTCTGTACTATCTGCATCTGTCACCTGACAGAATTATCCTCCAGACACCTGTGTGACGGTGGCATCCGAATTCCCGTCTGAGAGACTGAAAGCGGTCTGGTTAGAGCGCTTACATGCACGTACGTAAGTGTGTCTGTGTACTGTGGCGTGTTTCAGTGAGCTCAGGGTGATGGAGACTGCACAGCAAGTGCCTCTGTCTTCAGTTGGAAGCTCACAAAAGAAAGAAGAAGAAGAAGAAAAAGTTTGTTGGCTCAGATAGATCAGTAAAATCCAGCAGGGCTGTGAATAACACTGTTCATGCCAAAGTTTCAATGGCCATCCGTCCACTGTGTTCTGCTGCTGCTCGGTTGTGGAGCGATGTGCTGACAGATTCACACTTCTTCCGACGAGGTTGCGTCTGGGGTCCACAGAATGTGTCAGTAGCAGAACCAGGTGGTTCACAGCGAGGAGAAAGATAAAGAGGGTGAGGGAGGTCCTGCAGTTGTAACATACTCACAAAGCTCCTGTTGTATGAAGACGATCCGTTTATTCATTTGACCTTGATACTCAACAATCGAGCAGAGGTCTGCTGTGAATGTGGACGCGGACCTGGTGTCTTTTCTATTCGGAGAGATACTTGAGGTCCTTCACAGGATTTTCTCTTGCTCTGGTTTTACTTACCAGCCTAGCTGAAATGTGAGTGACATATGTTCATGACTCTGCGGCCTTTTTTGGATATGAGTGATAATTGTTAGAGAGCGAATACATGAAAAGTCCCTGTCTTAGTCTCCTCTGAACACAGATACCACTGGCGCAGTGAATAAGGTCCTTAGCGTGGATTAAACTATCTGCAATCGCAGCAATTATCTGCGAGTCTGAAACATTTCATTATGCTCGGTTTCTTCATCACTCTGCCTCTGCCTCTAGACCAGTAGCCTGTCAGCGGAAAGCACATTTGTTCAAGTAGGGTACTCAGGTATGATTGTGAAGTACATGTACCTGATATTAACTTGACTATGTCTATTTATACTAATTTGCCCTTTTACTTCACCATGTCTCAGGGGAACAAGTGCTTTTCAGGCTGATATTCTAAAACTTTACAAGAAAATGTTTTTATAAGATACATTGATAAACTGCATATATTTATAGGCAACTTGCAATAATACCATAGTAAAATTATATTTTGTAATAATGCGACCATTCCGACTTCACAACGACAACTTTTTGTGTGTTTTTGCTTAAAGAGAACAACAAGCGCCGCGTCAATTGAGGCTCGCATGCTGAACCTCTCATGTCATGTAAGCTGCCATAAACATCTGGTTATAGTAGTTGAATCATAACAGCTCTAACGCTGGACTCGAACCTGCTATTGTGGAATTTCTTGACCCGTACCTCCCAGCATATCTGTGCTTAGTAGTGCTGGAGGTGCCTAACTACAGTTTGCCATCGTCCATAACGACCCGCTGGCAAATGATGCATGGACTCCGCCTAACCGACGCAAAAAACAGAACTCAATTTAAAAATGAACAATGACTTTGCTCCGTATTTGCTTGAAGTAAATGTTAGCACACTAACAACCTTATAAGGTGATAATGTGTCATTGCAGTGCACAGTCAGTTCCTGCTGCCGCCAAGCGGTGGTGCTACTACGGTGTATGATGTACAGTGTCGTGTCTGACTTATTGAAGTGCCCATGAGCAACACACCTGAAGATGTAGCTGATATCTGTGTTCTACATAGAGCAAGGAAAAAAAATATTTCCTTACAGAGTATACAGCACAGACAAAGACTTTCACAGCGGCTCGGTCGTGTCCATGTGCATACTAGGAGTCACCATGTGCACGCTTGGAGACACCGCATCCAGTTCCCAGTTTCGTATAATCCTCGAAGACGACTCCAGGGCCTTTTTTGGGCAAGGGAGAGTGACTTGCCAGTCTAAAATGAAAATTACATATTGCTGGTGTCTGTGGTGCGTCGGTTCAACTCTGTGAACGGACTTAAATATTTATAGAAGCTAGAGCTAAACATTAACACTTGGGGGAGAGCAAAGATCCATCATAGGTGCTTGTGAGGCCAGGCTGCAGGCTTCTGCTCAATCAACACCTTTTTCATAGGCTTACACACTAACGCACACACACACACACACACACACGCACACACACTGACACACACAAGCCAATAGAGTGATAAATTTCAAACACCCTGATGCATTGCAGCCACAAGTCAGTGATGTAGCTCTGAGTGACTTGGTAACACCCACCTGATACACACACACACACACACACATATATATTTATATATACAACATCATGCGCTCACACATGCTCCCACAGTCGCATATGCACCTGATGTAGTGTTTGATGGAGTTAGACACCATGGCAACAGAGCTGTGACTCTTGCTGTCCTGTGAGTGGTCTGGAGCTGTGGAGGAGGGAGGAGAAAGCTACCAGCTAGCACTGCTACTCAAGTGCAGCTATTATTATTCCCAGGCTCTCGTTCCCTCTTTCTATTCTCTGACTTGCCTTTTCTCCTCTGTCACTACGACTACTGTCTGCACGCTGCATTTGTTTGTTTGTGTTTTTTTATGTGGAGTGTATAGGCTATAATAAAAAAAAAGAAAACCCTCGCCAGAGGTTGCAGAGGAAGAGATAGGAGAGGTCATCATACATGTATTTGTAAAGACAAAAGCTGATCTAAACAGCTGCAACCACACAGTGTTATTTCTTTACACGTTCATCTTATGCTTCTTGCACCATCACTTGCTCCACGTCAGTGTTCCAATCACGAAACTTAAGTTCAACCACACCCACTTTTCCAAAGGTACTGGGATAAGCATAGCGGGAAAGAAGAGGAAGAGGTTCATGCAGGTGGACGCACAGACAGCATCTGTGTGAGATTTACTGCCTGCGGATACAGATGGCAGAGAGGCAGGGGGACACGAGGGAGGGAGAAGTGTTGGCACAGCACAGGTGAAAGGCATTTTTGGTCTCCGGTAGCATTTTCACGGTCTGATTGTCAGCATTTGTTAACATACACATATGCGCGCAGGCGTGCGCGCACAGTCACGCAGCGTGATATTGTGGGAACGTGGCTGTTGACAGTGGAAGTTTGTCTGAGTTAAGCTCCCCTTACCTTGCCCTCCCTCCCCTCCCTCATCTCCTCCCTCTTTTGCATAAGATCCAAGTGCGAGCTGTGAAAGGTGAACTTGCTGCCTGCTGTGGATAAATTATGTGTGACATGTTTAGCTGTGCTGCCTTATATGGAGACGGGTGTATCTGAATACAGGGAGGCGCTGCCAAGAAGGGAGAAGGAGAGAGAGAGAGAGAGGGAGTGAAGGAAAGGGAGGGAATGGAGGAAGAGGAGGAGAAGGAGGAGGAGGAAGGAAAAGAAGCAAAGGGGGGGGGTTAAGGAAAAAAGGAGGGAGGAGGGGGCAGTGCCGTGAAGCAAGCATGAGGTTTTCACTTTCCATTCTCCCTTCAGCAGCAGTCAGATGAGTCTTTGCAGAGATACAGTAAGTCTTTGCTGTTTACTCTGTGTGTGTGTGCGAGAGTGTGTTTATGTAGACATAAGACTTACATTCTTGGCTTTTGTTCTGCCACATCGCTTTTGGGACTTTTAAGCACCATCTGGATGTGGACTGTGATGTGTTGACGTGTGCGCGACGGAGTTATGCGTCTGTGTGTACATATGCAGATGGCCATCGTGCCCCACAGCTAATGTGTGGTAGTTTGAGGCGGGACAGTTTTAATGTGGAAAAAAAATAAGCTGAGCAGAGAAAAGAATGGGTAGTGTTAGTGTTTAATGTTCCGCAGAGTGGTTAGCACGTGCGCGTGCACACACACACACACACACACTCTGACACACACTCACCACACTGGCAGACTACTTCTGTCTCTCTCTGCTGGACTACAATCAAATCCCAGTTGTGTGACACCTAGCGTTAACTCTAGAGCTAAATATGCACACACGTTCACAGATGAATGAATCAAAATACAAACACACACACACACACACACCGACTTACGCGGACACACACTGACACGTTCGAGCAGCTCTCTGCTCCTCCTGTATAATGACTGGATTACTGATGTTTACAGTACCGCTGCCCTGAGGAAATAATTAAACTCCCACTTTAACCAGCCCGTCTGCTCCAGTCCGACACACAAACACACTAACCCGTCATAAATAATGACATCAGCATGTTGCAGTGATGCCAGGAATACCTCAGCACATAGACGTTCGAATGCTTCTCTGAAGGTTTCTCGTATCGGCCGCTGATGGATGGAGTTTAATTACTGAACCTCTGTTTTTAAGGGCTGTGTTTAACACATGCAACATTTTCATGGAGAAGAGAACATGCTCTTGGATACGTGGATGTGTTGAATCGTGGGTGTAATATTAATAATCGTTAAAATCTTCATTATAAAACAGGCTGAAAATCTGAATTCCCTTTATTTGAAACGTGTGAGTTAGCACAGGCTAACACACAAAAGAAGCGTGACAGGCAGTGAAATGTGTTCATGGACCGTGTACAAGTGTACAGTAGGAGAAGTATTAAATTTACCCATTATTAGCAATTTATTACCACTTATTTAACATCAATGTCATCAGCGTAGATACATTTCCCCTGTTGTGGAGCACGCACACCTCGACACCTCTGCCTCTCTGTCATCATTTCCCTTTCTCACCCCGCTCTATCTTTGTCTCTCTGCAGCTTCCCGTGGTACTCTGTGTTTCTCATTCGCTGTCTGACTCTCAGCTCCTCTGCAGATCAGAGCCAGGGAGATCTACAAGGTCATTAGAGTACGGAACAGCGAGCAGAGAGGCGCTCGGGCACATACCGAGTTTCACAGCACACGCGCGTGTGGGGCTAAACAAATGGGTGGCGTGAGAAGACACAGCGAGGTTTGACTGTGCTCATTTCTTAAAATGAGGAATGAGGTTGTTCTATGAATTTCCTCGCTCACCTTCTTCTTTCATCCCTCACCTAATATCTCCTTTAGAAGTGACGCTGTCTCCCCGCTGTCCTCAGCCGGCACAGAGCAGCCTCCTCTCGAATGTTAACGAGTGTATGTGTGCATGACTACATGAGCACACCTTTATCCTGATTTGCATTATTCAATTATGGAGACCAGGGCGGATGCTCTGATTAGGGCGACAGCGGGAGTAGACGTGACTTTGAGTCGCGAGCCTCAGAAACTCAACACAGAGCACGCGGCTCTGTAGTGTGCACACAGACAGTCAGTCACTCAGACAAATGGTCGGGGGAAGTCCTACGAGGCCATTTGGCGAGTGGCAAAATCACAGTGAGTCAGTCGACGGTGTATGATTGCTGTTTTCTCTGCAGTCGGCAAAGCTGTCACTGGACTAATGCACACCAGTGGAAGATGTAATCTATAGTAAATACAGTTGGTTTCACAGAGCAGCCCACTGTGATTTCCACAGATTAAGGTGTCAAACTGAATCAGTGGTCACAGACAGTTGAAGGGGACAGAATATTTGGCCGAATGCTGCTCCGACAACAAGTCAGAGGTTCTGCACTTCATGTGTGTGTGTCTGTTGCTGTTCCCTCATTTCATCCAGACTGTGACAAATTCACACACAGGTCAAGTCATTAGTGTTAATCCTCGTCATGTCGTGAGCGTCACAATAATTGCGCCATCAAGCTTTCTACTCGTTCGGCTTCTAATCAGTGGTCACCTTGCTGCTACTGAACCGGTTCCACTGTCTGAGTGCATCCCGAACGATTGCATCTCTTTCTGTTTTTCTCTCTGCTCATTATACGTGGTCTCAGTCTGTCTCTCTGTCTGCCTCTCGTCCGTCCATCTGTCTCTCAGTCAGCCTTTCTCCTTTCTGTTTTTATCCTTCCCATGTTCACCTGTCTGCCAGCGTTGTCTGCCCAGCCTGACATGATTCTATAGTGAAAGTAAAAAGGAAAGACTGTGTGTGTTTACTTTTTTTTTGCTTGTCTCACAAAGTTCCTTGTGCTTGAAAAGCCACATGCGGAGGTGGTAAATTTACAAAAGGGAGCTTTTTCTTCCTAAAGTGGGTATTTTTTCTCTCTACCTATTACTGTACATCCACATCCTCTAGACATCTGATTTCTGCCAGTCAGTCTCCTGCCACATCTGTCTCCCTGTCCCTCTTATTGTCGCTTGTTTCTCTTTCACACTCAACCTACTCTCTCTGTCTCACCCACACACACACACACACACAGACAGGCACAAACTCATACACGTACTTCTGCCATTGATATTCCTAAGGGGAGCAGACGGGTCTGGCAGTGGGTTGGTTTATGTCCACGAACTCCCTGACACCCTCTGCCGCTGCATTACACCGAGCCGGTGGAACCACTGCCAGGTAACCACAGCGCAGTGAGGATAGCAGAGGAAAAGGAAATCACATCCATAAACAAAATGTGTACATACCGTATATATCCACAGGACACGTGTGCCAACGACCCCCCACCACCCCCTCCCATGTCTCTGTGCACGTCAGGCTGTCTAAATAGTTGCACTCATATCACAGTGCAGACAACAGCTTGCACACGTGCCACTTGACTGCCCTCATTGTTTCCCCTCCCTTTTGTTTGTCTTACATCACTGTGTGTGTGTGTGTGTGTGTGTGTGTGTGTGTGTGTGTGTGTGGGAGAAAGAGATAGTTGAGGTTGCCCATATGCATACATATTACGCGTCCCGAATATCAATACACAGAGTGACCTTCCTCTTATCTCCGTATTTGCGTAGCTTGTGTAGAAGGAGCAGATCTGCTGTCTCACACTCTCATGGTCGATACTAATGTATATACGCAGTGTGGAAGCAACATCATAATGACCTATCATTTCAGAATGACCTCAGCCCAAGTCGAATCAAATCTCACTGGCACGGGCCGGGACCGGGCATCGGTACGACACGGCTCACACGTGTGAGCCTTATTAATGCTGTTGTCCCCTCGGCAAGGTGTATGAGCTCATTAATGTCACCAGGATGACGGTCACTCAGTGTCCCTCGAGAGAGACTCACGGAGACCAAATGCAATATTTTAGGTTAAAGGAAAAAAGGCAATGTGGCCACCATTTTTACCGTTAGGTGACTTTTAATGTACTCTTAAAGAGCCACGTCTCTGTCCTTAGCTCAGAGATTATGTAGATCCTGCATTCAGAGAATTATTCCTGCTGCGATGTCAGATCAAACACGCTTCTACAACTGTAAAATAAACAGAAAAATGCAAACAAATGGTGCAAGTACAGCAACGTGAGCCAATCATACAGCTATCAAATATTGCACTTTGACATCTATTTCCCAGCGTCTGTCAAACAGCTAATCAGAGAATCAGAACAAAGCTATTATTATTAATGTTGTCATCTAAGACAATAATGTGGAACATGCTGTCGTAGAATGACAATGACAGTTTCGGCTGCCGCGACATGTATTTGTCCTGTTTACCTGTCTTGCTTCTCGACCACCTCAGTTCATTTTGACAAGCTACGACTCAGGTGTGAGGATGTAATATATGGCTGGAGGATCATATGTAGGAGCCGGCGGCACGGCGAGGCCGAGGCCCCGTTGACGGGACAGTGAAAGATAATTGTGCGTCATAAAGGCCACTGATGTGTGCAGTGCTGTCAGTGTTGCTACAACTAAATGTAATTGTAGACTGACTGAGCATCACCTATTACCAATTTAGGGTTAGGGTAAAAAATATAGGGCTAGTAAGAAATATACAGTAATTGCTAAATATGTCATATTTGTTTAATGAAAAGTCCCTAGATATGTATTTCCCCTTAAATGGGTGATATGCCTTGCGTCTTGCTTTCACCCTCCCTGCTTTAGCCTCATTAGGAAGCTGTCTAACAGTCCAGTGAGTGACACTGTGCAGCTGTTAAAGGGGCTTTGAAACCTTTCATATGACTTCAACGTTACCACTGTGCTAGCAGCCCGGACCCGACACGTTAATCACTTTGTCTTTGCTTTAAACATCATTTCGCGGCAGCGGTGACCTTGCAGCACGATGCATTGTGATACTGCAGCATAAGGTGTTGTGTGAACAGGGAATCAGAGGGGAGACGGCGAGAGGGAGAGATAGAGGGGGCTGAGAAGGTGGGCGAATAAAACGAGGACAGCTACTATTAAAAGACGAGCCACATTCGCAGAGTTGTTTATGTCACATGATACTCGGGGTGCGACTGAGCTGGAGGCGAGCAGACGGGGAAAGATTTGGTGGAAAGGAAAAGTGGAAAAACACTGGAGCATATGTGTGAATAGAAATAGAAAAGGAGAACAGGTGGGGATCAGAGGAAGATAAATGAAGAGAGATGAGAAATGTCAAGATGGTATCACAGCGGAGTCCTAGTAGTGCTTTGAAATGGAACAAAACTCTGCTTTCCCCGTTCCTTCTCTCTCCTTTGATTCCTCCTCTGTCATACCTGCCGGCACTCACCTTGTTTTCCCCTCTCACTACCAGACACCAACCTCTGCCTCTCACCAACGTTTGCCTCCCATCACTCTTCCCCTAGCCTCGATCCTTCCCTGTCACCACCTCTGATCTTTTTTACTCTATTTATCCCTTACACCCTTCCCCCCTGCCTTCTCCCCCGATGCTCCTATCAGTGTAAAGGGCAGCTCAGGTCATATTAAAGTTGATATCCTGGTCAGACGGTGATGCAGAGTAATACGAAACGTACAGCATCTGCTTTTTGCCTCTACAGTCAGCGTCCTTTAACCTCTCCCGTTACTGATTTTCCCATCCTTTCTTCCATCTTCTCTCTTTTGAACATTGGGAGGTACAACCAGACTTCTGAACTGTCAAAACTCATATAATATATCCACTGAATGGTAATAATCCCTATCCCTAATCGACTGTGTTGCCCAAGTTAGAGAGTGAAACGAATCTAAACCCTTCACTGAATTTGTAACGCTTATGGAATGTCTGAACCGTCAACTTTTCGCCCAAACAAACAAGACCTTTTGATGGCCAGACAGCTGTTCCAAGGCCTACAGATCAGAGTTTACACTGTGACCCACTTGGGGAATTGTGTTTTGAAGCAAACTGTTTCCTCTACTTTGCAGCTAGTCTTGACCATTCGTCTCTCTTTTTCCAGGTCTATTATGTTTCAAAGGTCGCAGGGAACCAAACATAAAGGAACCTGTTGTCTTCTCCAAATGTTTTACCCTTCTCTGGAAGTCATATCTAGTCCACCCTGGCACTTGTTTTTCAGCCTCTCTTTCCTTGGTATTGCTACTGAACGAGGTTTGTGATCGCCGCGTAGCTCCATGTGGATTTTGGCTAAACACCACAGATTAATATCAGGATGCAAAGCCCGAGCAGAAATGTTGTGCAGGCTTTGGCGGTGCAAACGAACTGACGTATAGGTTGGTAATACTGGTCTCTCTGTCGGACCACCCCTTTGTCCCAGAATATGTAAACAACCAACAGACTTTGTTGATGCTCTGACTTCTCCTGCAGCACCATCAGCAGGCTTTAAGTAAAATGTCTCAACAAACAGGCCTATTGAAGGGTTTGCTCCCAATCATCCTGATGTGTAAGTATGCGTTAGCGTGTTAACACACTGTATGTTAACTGACCAGCCTCCCAAATCTGCCAGCGACCGTTCGCCTTGTTCATAAATGATAATAAACCAGCAGGTGAATCTAGACAGTCACGTGAATTCTTACGACACACGAGTGTGTGTGTGTGTGTAATTCAGCAGCAGCAGTGTGAGCAGAGACAACATGTAATGTAATGTTTTTTTTTTTCCTAGATAGCTGTCATGCTGCTGGCATGAAATCATTGGGAGTACATTCTAACGTGTGGCACCGTTTTAGCAGAGGGATTAGCGCTGGATCAGGTGGCTCTCTTTAAACGAGGGGAGACGTGGACCTCAGCGCTACGCTGCGCTCTGTGCACACCACATGACAGCGGATGGAATTGGTCATGAGTGAGACAAAATGTTTAGAGGATTTTGCACACTTTTAATGAAGTGCATGTGTGTGTGAGTTGAGCTGTGTAATATCCCCAGCCTTCTCCACACCCCCTCTCCTCTCCAAATTATTACCTTGGCTGGTTGATCCGATGGTGTAATAATATCTCCTGCCTCTGGCTACAGGAAATGGCCACATGCATTATTCACACATGCTAAGATGCTTATTGATGACTCTTTTATTTATATATTTCTTTCATTCCAGAGTCATATCTCACATTTTTCACACCTCAGTTTTAATCCTCTGTTTTGACGCGACCTTCGTCGACTGAACTTCGCTCATTCGCGGTTTTCAGATGAACTGAACTCGAGCTGTCGATGTGGAACCAGGTCACACATTTATTCAATCATTTTTTCGTTTAATATTAAAGCTCAGGTCGGCTAATTTTGACCTAGCTGGTTCACCGTCTGTATTATACAAATGCTGCATAGAAATCCTCATCATTTGAGAAAAGTAGTGCGGCCTTGCCTTGGAACTTAAGTTTGTCTAATCTGTTCTGTGCTCATTGCCCAGCTTCAATCATGCAGTGAGCTTCAATGAAGCATAGTCCCTCATATGTTGATGCGTGTCAGAGTTCAGTGCTACTGGATGTTTTCAACTCACATTTCAACTCTGTTTAAACCTGTAGCCAAATCAGTAAAACCATATTTCTGACCAAAGACTGACACATGGTGTGTGTGTGTGTGTCCGTTTCTTCTCTGACAGCTTTTTCTTTCTGTATTTGCCTCTGTTCTCTCTCATAATACAAGACCTGGCACGTTGGCTCGAGTTTATTAAGAAAGATCTTTGAGATTTCTGCTGAATATGTGCTTCTGTTGTTTCTTTCCAGAATGTCTCGAACACAGGTATGCAGTGTGTTAGGACCAGTTTCAGCTGAGAAACATGTAGATTCTGCTTTTCTTTGCATGCAGGGAACGTGCCTTAACAGACTCACATCTGGGCTTTGGCAGTATATTAGGGAGAAAAAGAGAAAGTTGCATGCGAGGTCAGGAAGTGGGTAAGAATAGACGATGCAGAAGACTAATTTTTGCCACTCCATATTTAATGCACTGGTAATGGTAGCCCTCTCTGTATTCTCTCCCATACCGCAGCACTTCCTGCCAGATACAGTGGGCTGCCCTGGCCTATTGCTCTTGTCCACACAAACACACACACATACACACACACACACACACACACACACTGCCTTAAAATACCAGCTTTGGGCTGAAAAAGGAGCTCGCCACAGTGACCGGTCCAAATCGAAGGAGAGAGCCTTGCACATAAGTAATCAGTGTTTGACCAAAGGAGTATTTTTATTTTTTCCTTCCTCTTTCTCACCTTCCTCTCTTTCAGTGCTTATTTTTCTTCGGGCCACCCAATTTTATTGCAGCCCCAGTGATTGCAGATCAGGAAAAAAAATCAATAATTTAATGCTCTATCACTGTTACAGTAGATCTCACCAGTCTGGGGTGCTCAGTGTGTTCCAGGGCCATTTTGTGATAAATAGCTTTAAATCACTTTTGCAGCGTAGCATACCTTCTTTCAGTCTGATTCATCTTCTGTTTCAGTGATTGCATTTAGAGCAGCTAGAGAGAAAAATGCCTAACCTTGTTGCATCGAGCACCGAGCGCGTTGGTCTAGTAGGTTGGAAATGTAGAGCGAGAGTTGTTCCGCTGAAATACTGGACGTGACTTCTCTTTTTGGTCAAAGAGAAAAAAAAACTGGCTAAATTGAGCCCTTCGATGCAAGATGCTCGGCGAAGAAATGTTTCCCACTATATATCTGTGAAGGTTCTCAGTCATCCAGGTCATGGTTATCTCAAAAAAGGTTTCTCTAATAGCAACTGGACTTGTAGGTTTCTTGACGACGTTTCGCCCTTCTATCCAGAGGGCTTTCTCAAGTCTGACTGACTGGTGTGAGGAGCAGGTTTATAAACCCTGTGGAACCCTCAGGTCATCTGTGGATTGTCCTCCCCTCTGGTTTTTACATATGTTAATGTGACCACCTGAGCCAGGGTGTGGGTAGCTTTTAAGCTTCCTGGGTATTGTTGAGATATCTCAACTTTTTTGCCCAAGGGGCACAGAGCAAGGCATTCTTTTTTTGACTCACACCACAGCCGTGGCAACGCACAGCTGACCTCTGTTGTAACTTCTGCTAGTCAGCTGATAAGTAAAGAGGTGATACATATTCCCAAACCGACTGGCTGAGTTATGGGGGATTGCTTTAAAACAAACTTCTCTCTGGGTTGTTGCTTGAGAGATATTTCTGCTGCCATGATAGCGTCATCTCTGGGAAGGATGGAGTCTCACCTGGACCCCTGCAACCATTTAGCGAGCCGATTGGCTGTTCCCAGTCCCACCAGACGTAGCTAGGCTGCAAACTCTGATACACAAGTCTGACGTCGTTGCATTAGGCATTACTTGTAGATTTGTATTAAGGTTTGGTCGTCCATCAGCTCTCTGGGTCCCACGCACCCTTCTTTTCATCGTCTCTTCATCTCTGCTTCTCTGTCTCTCTGTGAAATAAATTGTCTGCGCCTGAATGCGTGAGCTTTACTGTTAGCGATATGGTGTTTGATTTGATTTTCCAGCTGAGAGCCCGACAGTCTCCGTGAGGGCTACCGTGAGAGGGGATGAGCAGGGGAATGAATGGGAAACGTTTTCGGATGAAGCTGCGTGTGTGAATCCAAATGTGTGTGTGTGTGTGTGCGCGCGCGTTAAGCCTCTACTCCACTGACACTTCTCCCTCCTTCTCCACAGAGAGAAGTGCCTTCTTTCGTTGACCCCTGTGGCTGTTTGGCTCCACTGAAGCCGCCTCTGCCCGTGTGCCTGCTCATGTCTGCTGGAGCTGCCAGCCACACCAGGAGCTCTAGGACTGCCGGGACTGCCAACCCCATCCGCCGAGCCAGCCTCCACACCACGGACACCACTCTCCTTCTCTCCAGTTCTTGCTCTGTCTAGCAGCCAAGCCTCTCCCTATCCGTGCCATTCAGCCTTCCTCTGTGCCACTCAAGCAGTCCACCTTCCCCTGCAGACAGACAGCTTTCATCGGCTCCTGTAAGCGGAAGAAGATCGCCTCTCTGTTGTCCCCTCTGCCACATCCTTCTCATCCTACTTCTCCTCCTCCTCTTTCTCCTCCTTCCTCCTTTCCTCCAAACCTGCATTTTTTTTTATCATGGGCACACTCGATCGATAACGTGTTTGGCCATTCGTCTCATCTGACAGTTCGGCCAAGAAGCGAGGCAATAGAGAGAACTGGTGTGTGTGTGTTTGAGAGCAGGAACGAGAGAGAGATTACAAAGCGAAAGTCTGTGGCTCCGGGCTCTGGGTGACAGGCGGCGAAGGATTCCTATTAAAGCCACAAAGAGATTCTTAGGATGGGCCACAGGTGGTAGGCGAGTCCCAGACCTCACAAGCTTCACTTTTGAATAAGACCCCTGGGACAGAACCTCTTAGAATTGTCTTTTTCCCATGTCCTTTACCTATTCATTCTCATTCGTCCCAGTGTCATTAGAAACATACGGACACACTCATAATTGCATTAACTGGAAATCTACTCCTCGAAATCGGGCCCTCCTGCCTGGTCCAAAATGTCGGTGAATGTGACACCCATCCGGGACACAAAGTGGCTGACGCTGGAGGTTTGTCGGGAATTCCAGAGAGGGACGTGTTCGCGGCCGGACAGCGAGTGCAAGTTCGCCCACCCTGCAAAGAGCTGTCAAGTGGAAAACGGCAGAGTCATCGCCTGTTTTGACTCACTCAAGGTGAGTATGACGTTCAAGAAGAGAAGTCTTCTCTCTTTTTTTTCAGGAGCCTGCAGCATTGGCAGGCGTCGCCTCCTAATGCTGGGAGCTTTACTTACATATACCAGATTCAGCTGAGGAAAAGCTGCATTATTTGGAAAGATTAGGACGATACAGAGCAGAGCACCCAATAGTTACGTTTAAATCCAAGCTGAAAAGATAATACTTTTGAGTGAGTGCGTGGGTCTTGGTAAGCTGAGACGTGGCCGTAATCACATAAACATCTGTGGATCATAGTCAGAGTTTCCTTCGCTGGCACACAGAGTCAGTGCAGGCCTGCTCATCGGCACATGGCGAAAGTTCCTGCGTGATCGTCACATCAATGGGCTAAAGGGGGAAATATAGAAGTAGGGCAGCATACTGTGTATTTCATGCCTGTATGCGAGTCTGCGACTATATATGTGTGAGTTTTTTTGAGGTCATGCAGCATAGTGGGGTATTCTCAATTGGCTCTGTAATTTACCGTCTATTTTTGCCCTGGCACCGAGACAACACACTCCCACGATAAGGCTCCTCTCTCTCTCTCTCTCAGAGATGGGGTGGAAGAGAAATCAGACAGGAGAGAGCACAGAAAGAGGGAGGGATGTGGAATGGGCTACAGTAGGCCAAGAAGTTGAGAGGGAAAGAAATATGTATTAAAGGAGACATTACAGGCAGAATTCTCTACTTGACGCTTACAAGCACAGCTGGTTTGAATGTTTATAACGTCAACAGACTGTAACCAAAGTGTTTGAGTTTCAAAACTTCACAGATAAATGTTTCCTCCGGAGAGGGATGGGTGTTACAAACCATGACACGTGTCCGACCTGTGGAGATGAAAGAGATAAAAGTCAGGGAATCACCAAAGGCAGGAAGATTTTACCTCTACACACGCAGGTGTGTAAAGTGCTTAAACATGACGATGAACTCAATAATCATGCATCAGTTTTCTTGATTTGATATTCTAGGTAAAGCTAGATGGATAAACACAGTTTCTATTGGAGGCAAATTCAAGTTTGTCCTGAGAAAACCAGAATAAAAATACGTTTAGTATGAGTGAAGTAATGGCTACAGCATTTGTAGTATATATTTTAATCACATGCTGTTACATGCTCCTCGAGGATTCTGATAAACTGCGAGTGTGTATCAATTCACACCAATAATTTACTAATAACCGTGAGAGCGTGTAAAGGGTCGGTCGTAGCAGCACGCGCCGTGGCTGAGAGCCAAGCACAAACACCGGCCGCCTGTAGTATCATACATTATATAGAGTTTCATTGGTTCTGTTCCATTAGCATTGGCATCTTAATGCAATCCCTCGTTTAGTCGGCTTCCTTAGACTCAGCGCTTTGCTTTTCGACAGCGCACACAGTAAAACTACCAGCATTACTCATATCCAAAAACCTAAATATTAGGTGACAAACAATATTAGAATATATTTTAAATTACCGCAGTACTTATCCAACCGCTTGTATTGCACAATAATGCTGCATGTCTGTGTCTTCTAGTGATGCTACTAATCTCAGTGGGATTTCTAATGAGGTTTTCTCCCTCGTAAGTTCTGGTTTCACTCTGCGAGTGTTTCAGCCTGCTGGTTCACCGTTACTGGTGCTGGAAATGTGTTGTAAACAGAGACACTGGTTGCGTTAGCCTGGGTATTTTGGCTCCTGGATTCTACAGTTTTGTTGTGCACATGTCCTGCAGTTTGTCTCCTATCTTATTGGCAAGCAGGGTGTTATTGAGTGTAACTGGAGACCAGAGCTGGAAGTCAGTCAAGCCAGTCCAGACCACAGCTTACCCTGGTTTAGACCTGGGAAGATTTCGTGTTAAGCCAAGCACTGTTATTACAGTTCTAGGCTGCTAAGTTGGCTCCCCAACGGCTCAGGGGGGTTTGGTTGGTACAGGTAGGACAGTGAATGTGAATGAATGTAGAGGGGCATTGTGCGGATCTGGAAAACGGAGAGGCAGAGCAGGCGCAGCGGGGAATGTGTGAGGAAGCGTAGCGCTACGTTTGGAGGCCTTTCCTACTCTCAGTGCCAGGGCATTCCACAGTCTACCTCCCTTCCCTGCCTCCGTGACAGAATGATAGATCTGCTTTATCTGCAGATGAATTCATAACACATAGGTATGAAGAAAGGGGCACGGGGATGGGGAAGGACAGACAGGAGAATGTGGAGAGAGACAAAACAGGTAGAGGGATGGATGGTGGTACACGTGGCTTCGCACTCCTGGGCAATTTGTCATGCCACACGCCCTTCATTCCTTCTGAATGTAGGCTGGAATAAAAAAGGCATCTGCTTCTCGGTTTGTATTCAAACAGTGTTTCTCAGATGTAATAAATGCACTTTTTCTGAAGCTTCTTACACAACAGACCCGTGACTGTGTCTTGCTAATATTATGGAACGTTCCTTCTGATAGCGGTGAACAAGAAAAGATTCACACGCAGAGATTTTACCTTTGACCTTCCCAGCTCGGACCCAAAATACCCAACAGTAACAAACCAAAGCAGCCGTACCAGGACGTGAGGACACAGTGCGTGTGCACAGAACAACATGTTTGTCTCAGAACTGAAAGTCGTCAGTGGTTATTTGCCCGAAACAGCCAATGTAGCATCTGTACCGGCCTTAGCTGTAGCTACGCACACAAGTTAAAGTCTTTGCCTCAGTTCAGTTAGAAGCCGCTACGTTTCCGCTGGGACACTATGGGAAATAGTTTGAATTCACCATACGAGTGAATGATCCTTTAGTTTTTATTCAGCAGCAAATCAAATCAACAATTCTTTGAGAAGGAGCGTGCGTGCAAAGCTGGTTGCGCAAAAATCTCGTCTTCAACCCAAGAGAGCAGTGTTTGCACGCCATGTCCTCCAAATGGTCAGAACACGAGTCATGTCTGAAGATGCTACAGCAGATCAGAAACCGCTCTCTGACTGGTTCTGGACCAGGTAGCATGGAGAGAACAGGCAGACAACAACTGCTTGTCCTTTTGCTGCTGCTTCAACAGGTTGTTGCCATTAGCAGCTGGAGACAAAGCTGGTTTCATTGTAAGTGAATTACCAGCAAATCTGGGGTTATTTAGGCTGAGGGGATACAATTAAGTCACCATTTGGATGTGATGGGAAACCAGTGAGAGTGGATCCAAACACAACATGAGCTCCACCACAGTATGACGGACATTCTTATACTCGTTTTAAAACCGGCGTCTTCATTTGAGTTTTCGGGGAGTATTTGTTTTAATCATCCTTTTCTATGTGGAACGATTCTCCGTCCTGTGCTGATTTAATCCTAACATTGTTACTCCACGTTAACATGCAGTCCCACAAGCCTGCTGAGGATTTACCAATTTACTTGTTTTAAAGACACAAATATTACATGAAAAACCTCATGTGCATCGAAGAGTAGTGATTACAGGGAACTTCTCTCTGACGATGATTAAAAGCTACACTCCGTGCATTTTTGGGCAAAAATTGGTTCCAAAGAAAAATATGTAGCATGGACTTTATTTCGATGTTTAGGATACAAGTGGCAATTAGTGAAATTGAATAAACATAATTCAAAATCTCTGTGCTTCAGCTCTAAATCACAACTATGTTCTGTCCCAAAAACGTTAAAGTTCAACTTTTCCATGAAGTCACTGAGTTCTGTTCATCTTACAGAACTCAGTTACATTCTACATTTTGTTCAGGTGTCTTTTTCTGCGTGTATATGTTATTTAGCAAAGCCCCATAGTTTAATCTTCTTTAATATGTGAGTCAGTGTAATATTCACACAAAATGGTAAAGGCACAAACTTCCTTGATGCCAAAAGAAGCGTAGCAATTAATTTTTATTTTTCAAAAGGTAGCTATCAGTATGGCTGGAGCGTGGCTTTGGTCTAAACCAAGGTCAGGTCTCCACCACATAATTATAAAATAATAAAAAAGTAATTTTACATTTGTTCAAACTGTTTCCCCAAAGTATCTAAATAATTAATGTGAGATTCAGATTATTAAAATAGAAAAACAATATCTCTGAGGCCTTTGTAAACTCAATAACAAAGTAAACCACAGACGTAAGTAAACATTACTGCCGGGTCATAATGGCATGGATGCCATAATCATGTCTGAATATATATGCATCTTACACTGCTACCGTACGTCGGAGTCCCTGAAAAGACACCAAAAGTACAGGAGAGAATGTGAGAGAGAGGAAAGCAGACAACGAGAGAAAAGGTAAGGCAATATGTATTGAGATGAGAGCCCAGGAAAAATCTGTGTGTGTGTATGCGTGTGTGCGTGCGTGTGTGTGTGTGTGTGTGTGTGTGGTGTGAATGCACAGTGCGCAGAGGGATGCAGCATATCGGATAAGAACTCTTTGAATGGGGAAACGTACTCCAACAGTGTTAATCTGCTCGGTATCTGTATTCCACTGTCATGCTCTTCGCTCTCATCCTCTCCTCTCATTACCTCTGTTAATCTGTCTCTGCTCAGCCCATCCTACACCTCCCTCTTCCTCTTTTTTTCTCTCCCAGACGTCCCAGACACTTTCATTTCCATTTTGCACACAGGGATTTTTTTTTTGCTTTTCATTATTCTTTGGGGAGACGGTTGTTTGTCTTGGCTTTGGTCACGAAGCAGGGAATTCCATGATGGACTCTGCTCGCTCGTCTTCGCTCTCTGCTGTGAGACCTCCGCATCTGTAGGGGTCAGCGAGGGCGTCTGTGTTTGAACTGTTTCTACACAAGACTGGCTAAACCTGGCTAAAGCTGGAGACACTGTTAGCAGCGCTCCGTTTATCGGTCCACATCACCGATGTAGATGGACGTCGGATTAGTGAATTCACTTTTACACGCTGAACTAGAGGCAGAGCAGGACAATTCATTAAGTCCACATCTGACATTTTGTGCCTTGTGAAGACCTTTGACGTTGACATCTGTCCAAACAAACACTGGGGAACAGCTAACTACTGCTAAAGTGGAAGCTTTTCATCTTAGGAGACCAACACTAGCAGCGATTCCCTCTCTCGTGCACGTTCATGGCAGATGTCACTACGGAAAGTCTCATCCAAAGCTACTGTTAAACATCAACCACCAATTGACTTAACACATGTATTTATTGATACAGGAGGAGGTTCTTGGATTTTTTTTTTTATTTTTGTATTTGAAACGAGGCCTTTAAATAGGCGCATGTGAATGAGTGTCCTCGGGGCTGTTTTCATAAAGTGGTGTTGTTGATGTAAGAGATGCTCAAAAACATTAGTGTTAGTGGGTGTACTCCTTTCAGCCGTGCTCGTGTAGCTCTTTGCCTTTTATAGAATATGTTTTTGGGCCTAACTAAACAGGATGTAGCATATCTGATTTCTCACGTCGCTCAGCCTGCACAGGACATTCTGAAAAGGATCTTTTATCAGCATGTTGCCATGAAGTAAGGTCCAACTTTGTCTGGCCCTGTGCACGAGCTTCTGCTGCCTTGAAACCTCTCCTCTAAACGCCTCTCTGTCCTCAGAGAGGCCACCGTTTTCTACATCCATCTGTGGATACGCTGCGTCAGCACGGGGACACAAACACATACACGCATCCGTCTCTAAACGCGCTGCGTCAGCGCGGAGACATGACACAACAACATCAGAGCCAAAACACATACAAGGGCGTTCAGGAATAGCCTCCCGCCACATGCAGTCATCCCTCTTACGCTTTTTATTTTTCTACTTCTAACATTTACCTCCAGCCACAGCTCTCTGCGTGCAAACTGCTCTTCAGAACAACCCTGGGGACCGTTGCGTATGTGCACCTCCACATGTGTGCTGGAGGGCCCCAGACATTCAGGCGGTGTGAAGGTAATATCAGCATCGCTCCGTGCTGAGTAGTGATGTTCCATTGCCCTTGCTGCTCTTGCTGCTCGTGCTGTTTTGTAAAGAATATCTAATCAGTCGTGGCCTGATCCATTCCCGGTAGTCTGTCTCGCCACCCTCCCTAACTCACCACTCCTCCTAGTGCACCTATCACCCACCCCGTTCCTCCTCCCTACCTGTTTTCGGATTTTCCATCTGTTTTTTAAGCACAACTTTTGTAAATCTTTCAGACTGATGCAGTAAAGCTAACATTTAAAGTAGATGGTGAAGAAGTAGTGAGGGAAGGAGCAGCAGCAGAGTGCGAACAACGGGGCACTAATTCACCCCGGGACAGCGGCTCGTCTGCCAACTCGTCTCCCGCTTTTGTCGTTTGGCATCACCGTACGTCTGTCCACACCTGTCTTTGCCTTTCCTCCATCTCCTCCTCTGACCCCCAGCTCCTCGTCTGATCTCGGGGGGTTCAGGTGCTTTGCTTTGCTGTCACACTTCCACAAACACGTCGACTCAGATAACAAACGCGTCTGGTGCATTGTCTACAGCAGACGGCGGCCCACACCCCGACACGCTCACACACTCACACACGCTCATGGATTTCAGTAAAGAGTCCTGTGAAATCATTGAGCATTCACTTCAGGTAGGTAATCGTGTCAGAGCGCCCGGCACTGCAGGCTGCAACAGGCAGGATGTTGGAATCTAACAATCTAATATAAGACTGACCATCTGAGACGTGTCTTTTCTATAACAGCATGTGTTTCTTCTGGCTGTTCCAGTTTCCTCCTGCAGTCCAAAGGTCAGGTTCAACTCAAGCAAAAGGCGCACAGTGAATGTCGGTGTGATTGCGCAGTGTTTTCTGCCTGTGTGTGTTAGTCCTGTAAGAGACGGGCGAACAGAACAGTGTTTAATCTGCTTCTCAGTGAGAGCTGTTAGGACCAAAGCATCTCGGCAAAGGATAAGTGATTACAGTTACTTTGGTGATCCCAATACAGAGTTAGCTTTGTCATTGTGCGCCCATTAGCATGCTGGCAGCTCGGCACAGCTCTGCCTCAGTGCGGACTGACAGAGCAGCGCTGGGATATATTTGAGGATTCGCTGTACTTGTTCAGGATTCTGCAGCTATTACTGAAAAACCCAAAGGTGACTTGAATATAGCCACATGCAGGACTCCAGCATCCCTCAAACCCAGCGTGTTGTCTGCTTACCAGCCGTCCCTGTATGACACGAGTGTCAATAAAACACAAACTACCACTAATGCGACTACAACCTTTCAATATGTACAGCAGACACATCCGGTATATTTGAATTTGTTTCTGCCAAATGACCTCCGCTCCTCAGGGAGTGCGGTAAACAAGGCTCGGCTGAGCATGAATCTTGTCTCTGCGTCTGTCATTGACGTGTTTGTTGTTTTGTTTTTTCTCCCCCCGCAGTTATAAACATGCATTCATGAATTTACTCATTGCCCTCATCACTCACTCCTTTAATTAGAAAATAATCAGAGGTGGATGAGAGGTTCATTAAATCTCATCCTTGAGAGCCATCAGCCACAAACACAGGAGTGGGATATTTATCACGCTTATGAAAAGAACTCAAATGCCTCCTCTTGCTTTGTTTTCTCTGCAGAGAGACGCGACATTGGCTGGGAGGACAGAGTCAACAGACTTAGAGGAATGAGCAAGTGACAAGAAAGAGAAGGGTTTTAATGGAGGGGAGCAGTGGAGAGCAAGAGTGGGAGGGAAGCACAGAATGCAGGGCAGTGGCGGAGAGAGAGGTGGGGAAATAGAGATCATTAGAGAAGTGCTAATTAACAGAAACCACACTGTTTAGCAGCACTTTGTCTCCATACAATATTGATTTTTCATGACCATTATGGAGTGGATGCTTTTCTTTTTTCTTTGCTTTCTCTTTCCCACTTTCCTTTAATGAAAGTTAATACATCAACTGTAAAACGTGGCCCGTAAAATCAGCTTGGTTTCAAATGAAAATCAAAAACAGATGTAAAATTAACAAAGAAGTGAAATAGCGATGAACGAGTGCATCGGCGTCAAATAGTTGTAGCATGAAGAGTGACTGGCAGTCGGAGGGGAGGGAACAGCAGCTGGATGGTGAGAGGACAGAGAGAAAGTCGTAACAGAGCGTAGAAGTCAGTCAGGAGTCGGGCCGCTCGTCGGGTTGGCGCACGCAAGATTGAAGAATGTCTGTAATATCCCTTTATTGTTATAGTGCATGTAGCAGGGCTTTCTGTTGGACATCGTGATTCCTCAAAAGGCTTTAACTGGATTACAGCGGTATCGGGCTCAGCCATCAGAGAGTGATACAGCAGCTGTGTTGTTATGTCTGCCACCGTGCCGTCTCTCACTGCAGCCTCCCTGCTCATATTTAAAGTCTAGGCTGCTCCGTGGATCTCAAATACGTGATCCAAATGACACAGAGATTAGAGCCAGAGCCCCATTGTTTAAGTTGAATTCTTCTCCCAGATTTGTTCAGGTTTCCTCTGCTGATCATTTGATTTCCGTCTCCATGACGGCGAGCACGGTGTGGGAGGTTTAGATGAGGTGATCACCCTGCCCACTGCTCCCCCTGCTCTATGTGAAGTGGTACAAGCCGACTTTGATCAATGTGGATCGATGTGGATGAGTGTGCAGCCGGAAGGCGCTACGTGGAGGAGGAGGGGTGGATGGCCCTCTACTCGCTGCACAAACACACACGCGGAAGGGAATTAAGACACACTGCGTGATGCTTTTCTACATGACGTATCACATTAACAACGCTTATCCTCACCCTGGAAATGACTCTGTCTCGGTCTGTCTGTCCCTTTTTTTTGCACTTTTACTCTCTCGTGTGTTTTCATGGGAGCACGGCGCCTGCCGAATAGTCATCTGCAGAGGTGCAGCCAAGGTCCTGCAGGGATTTTTAAGGTTTTAAACAAATCTGGCTTTTGTTTTTTTGAGGATTCCTCGGTGGAAATAACTGGAAATAACAGCAGGAAACTATCAATAAATTTAAAAGTCTTACATCACATTTTTCATCAGCGTATTTTCTATTGTTGTCGACTTCTTTATTTGTTTGTCAGAACTCCGTTTTCAGAGGAGGATTTTTCAGCTCTGTAGTCCTTAATAAAACACATGCTTACATGCTGTTGCTCCGTATTAATATTTCCTTTTTATTATTATTGTTTTCTTCTTTTATTTCATCTTTTTCAAAAGTCTGTCTGTTCTCCTTGTGTGTGTGTGTGTGTGTGTGTGTGTGTGCTCGAGGTGGGTATCATCAGTTTATAGAGTAATGAATGCTAATCCGCTCTTATCTGCTTTAACCTCGAGGCAATGACACTAGCTGCTGATGCCAGTACAGTGACACACTCCGTTGGAGGAGAAGTAGGAGTGTGTGTGTGTGTGTGTGTGTGTGTGTGTGTGTGTGTGTGTAAGCAGAGATGTCTCCATTTACGTCTGACAAGCTGATCTCACTTTTTCTCCCTGTGTTACTTGGAAGCTTCAGGGTGTGGTCTTGTGATTATTTGCCACGTCCCCCATGACTCATCAGAAGTAAGAGGGAATAGAACATTCCAGCGCTCTGACTCCACTTGCATCCGATCCGATCCGATCCCGACTCGTTTCATCTGGAGTGCAAAGAGGAAAAACATTGTCGTTTCATGTTAACCCCGCCTCAGATCATCCAACACATGAGGGCACATTTCTGTTTGCTGTTTGTGTCCACTCATGCGGTTTTCGCTGTCTGAGGACGGGACACCGCGACTGTTGCCAGCTGCGTCTTTTGTCTTCACTTTGCTCGGCTACTAAAGATCACAGCTCAAACTAAAGGCAGCTGCCAGTTATGTCGCCGAGCATCTTTTGTTCAGCAACAGGGACAATTTAATCATCTCGTTTTCCTTTTTTCCGCTCTTTGACTTCCTCAAGTGTCCCTCTTTAAGTAGACATATAAGGTCGACTGTCTCCGCCAAACTCCCGAGGATCCTTTAATGACAATAGCTGTGAAGCAATCTGAAGAGAGTATGAAAATAGGCGTTGATCAAGGTTCGAAAAAACGTCATTAAAGCAAAAGGTTTCAGCAGCGAGCGAAGCCAATATATCTGTAGAATGAACGTTACATAGATGGGCAGAAAATAATTGGGCCTGAAAGCTGTTGAATCCCGTTCGCCTGTTCACCAGTCTTCCATTAAGGCTGTTTTAATGGCTCCGCTCTGTGCCCGCCTCCCTGGCACAGTGAATGGGAGATAAAACTGAATTAGACTGAACTTTAGAGACTGTGAACAGAGAACGCTCGAGTGAAGAAGAGATGAAGGCAGAGAGGAGAAAAGATGAAGAGATGGAGGATGGAGGAAGAGGGTTAATTGAAAGAGAAATAGAGAAGAAGGGCCAGATCTCAGGGGCTGTGGGGTGGCCTCTCTCTCTCTCTCTCTCCTCTCTCTCTATACCACTATCTACAAATATAGATAGCGTGTGTGTGTGTGTGTGTGCGCACGTGTGTGTTTGTCTGTCTGAGGGGAGATAGTGTTGTCGGCCTAATGAGAGCAAAGCTAATTAGAGACTTTGCCGCGCGCAGTTCTACAGTGACGTTCCCGCAGGAGCTAGGACAACACTCGCCACCTATCCCGCACCCTCCGGAGCGAGAGAGACACTGCGGGGACGTTTTTATCCCCCGTTTGAAGCAGATTTTACAAGCAAGAAAAAGTCTCAGCTATTTGTCAGGATCATGGTGATGGAAACGAGGCTCTACTGGAAGCTCGGTGACTTTGACATTGTATTTAATCGCTTTCTTGCTTTTATCACCACGTTTATTTCTAAAATGCCAGTGGTGGTTTTCCTTGACCACAGGGACATATCTTATTATATCTTCATTCTCGAAGCATTCAAGCAACGCACGCTATAAGTCTGTCTGAGCCTGATTCGTCCGGCCCCAATCAGGTCTCGTGATCACCTGACACACAAACCCACATTTTGGCGTCCCGGTTGCAGTGTTTGCCAAAGGCTCAGGGATCTGCCGCTGTGAAACTGGCAACTCGCCACTCAAATTTGGATGCACACATTTCTCGAAGGAACTGCTGGAATGTACTTCACTATTTTCTGCTTGTGTGTCTTGTCGTGGCAGAACATCACATCGCACCCAAGATGTTTAATCCAGCTGCAACTAAGTGTTAACTCCCAATGACAGAGGCTTTGTAGCAGCTTTTTACTGTCTGCAGTATACTGTACACAGCAGGTCTGAAGAGTAAGAATCTTCTCTGGCCCTGCAACATCACGCGTGTTAGAGGGGGGGCTCGACCCAGAGAGGTTAAAATCGTCCGAAGAATGAAAACACTGATAATCAATGATCGGGAATTGACATGGACTGCTTGAACGAGGCATTTGAGACACAGTGGACTGCGTGCAAGAAACAGCTCAACCAGGCAGTGGCAGTCATTAGCCACAACGGCTAATGACTTTGCCCTATTATTAGCTTCCGGTGTTAACGATTTTTTTTATCCACACTCTCCCAAACCATGCTAACACACAGCCAGACTGAGTGGTACTTCTGGGGGCTGTAATTGGTGTTTTGGTTAATTGAGCTCCTCGGCTAAAAGCTTTCAGCGAACTCTGCGTCATCTGTGACGTGCAGGAGCTTCGCTTTCTGGAACAACTTTTTTTTCTGTGAACTCACGGGCACTTACAGCTTTCACCAGCTGCGTTGTGTCACCTCAGTCTGTCCACATATCTGTCATTTTCCCTCTGCCCAGGTAAATGAGATTTTAGGGTCATTAGCTGATCGAGGCTAATGTGCTAATGCATCGGGGGTTTTCCCATATTTTATGAACGATTGGGAAAGATAAGGCGACTTATGGAAATGTCCAGTGTGGGAGAAGGTGAAGATTAAAAACACATGAGGTTTAAAGGAAACGCCATGTTTGTCATCAGGATAACTTCCCACCAGGCATCAACAGAGGCCAGTGGTTTGCAGCTGGAGTGTATTGCTTAATAAATGTGTTTCAACGTGTGTGTGTGTGTGTGTGTGTGTGTTTGTGTTATTCCCCAGTCTGGCAGTACTCTCAGCCTTCAGACAGGCTGTTCTTTGTGCTGTGTCTGATGTCATAATTTGCCCGACATATGCTTGCCAACAAGAACCTTTGGTCAAGAAAATACATGTCTGTGTGTGCGCGTGTGTGAGGACACGCTTGTGTATTCTCATCACGAGCCTCCTCCAGACGGCACTTTCTTGATTGATGGTTGTCTTTCAGTGCACTGTTAGAGAATTAATAATGTACCGGGCTACGGGACGGTGGCTCTCCAGACTTGAGCTCTACAGTTATCACACCGGTCACGGTGTTCAACGCGCCGCAGCAGCAGCAGCAGCAGCAGCAGCAGCAGCAGCAGCAGCAGCCACCGTTTGAGGGGAGCTCGGACGTAGTGAGGACAGACAGAGAGAGAGAGAGAGAGAGAGAGAGAGAGAGAGAGAGAGACTGCTGGAAAGATCAGAGGCTGCTGGATTATGTGTGGTTAAATTGGAATGAGTCACTCTGGATGGGTAGATTAAAAGATCATTTAAAATCAAGGGGTGATTACAGGAGTTAACATAGAGAAGGGCCCGACGGAATGTAGAGCGCCATTCAACCCTTCGGCAGATGTAGATATCTGCCAGCAAAGACACTGGTGAAATCACACGCACAGACTGCTTTGATTAATATTAATGGGAAAAGCACCCTGTGCATCTGTCTTTCCCCTTTTCCCTCTCCCTCTGTCTGTCTTTGTATTTCTCTCTTGACTGTCTACCTCCCTCTTCTGCTGCTCTTGTTTTTGTCTCTGTTGCTAGTCCGTGAGAGGAATTCTGCTCCGCGTTTTATTCTCTGGGATTTCACACATCCTTCAGAGAGCTGCTAAGGTACCTAGGGCAACAAATATGACTGACATTGTAAAGTTTTGATCACGCGGCCACACAGCAGACACACACACACAGAAAATTGTAGGTCAGACGTCTTGACCCCTATCTTTCTGTCAAATATGGTTGAACCATCTGAATTATGTGGCTAGTTCAGTAAAGTGATGCTGTATGACTTACTAATATGACACAGTTTGGAAATGATCTTGTGCTTTCTATGGAACGTGGTGCAGAGGAACATAGAGAAGGGTGGGTGGGTGGGTGTAAACTCCTGTGTACTACAGGCACAGTAACTGACCTGCATATTAGCCTTTGTAGTCTTCGGCAAGGGGCCAGCTGATTTATGTTATTAAAATGATCAAAAATCACATTAATTATTAAATGTTAAAGTATATAATACTCGCTTTGCCAGAGGTCTGCTCTGTTTCTTGTAAGTCATCGTTTAATTGCATGTTCAGATCCCCCTTATCCCTCTCTCCTTTCACCATGCACCATTCTTTTCACCACATCCTGAGAATGTGTCTTCAGCTGCTAATACTTTCACTACGTCCAACAGCCATTGGCTAACTTTGTCTGACTGACATTCAGGATTGAGTGTTCAGTACAGTGGGCTCTTGCTCAAAATAGTTGCCTTCTGTGGCTAGATACAAGGTGGATGGGAATGTTGAAGCTGAACCACAAACATAACACGCTCAGCCTACAAGTCAAAATAATGGGCTGAAAGATGTAGGAATGGACCATGGGGCTTTGTCAGAGTGACCTCACTATACACTCGTATAAGTGTTTTAAAGATGGAATTGTTAGTGTAATCTTGTGATGCTGATGTTGTTGTCAAGGTCGGAGCCATCCAGATGTGGGACACCTGAAGCTGCAGAGACAGTGGTTAACTGAATTAAGGACCTACAGTAGGTTTCGGACATGCTTATGCACAGTGTAGGACTGTATGTGTACCTGCATGTGTGCATGTTGCTGTGCTGATATATCAGCATCTGCCACTCAGAAGTGAAAGCACTTTTTCAGTGTATGGCACTCCAACATGTCTGATAGATTCCTGGTGTAATAAGGCCAAGGTGAGCAGACTACATGAAAACACACATGCCTAATACTGGGACTGTGACAGCTGGTTCACTTTCTTCTAATTACTTGCCAATTTAAAGCAAGTAAAACTATGCTTTGCCCGAGCCACAACCTGGCAACAGCAAATTGGCACGTTGCAGAACAGATGCAGCTAGTCTGTTAGCATATTAGCGTCTCGGAGGAGAACAGGCAGACAGGTAGAAGAGGAACAGAGTGGAGTTGACTAGAGTCGGGTAGTCACACGCTCAGGCCGGAGGGAGCACTGCTTTAGTTCACCATTGACCTGTACTGATACTGTTTAGACGGTGGGGAAAATAGCAGAGGAACGCAGCAGGTGGAGGCAAAAATCCGTGGGGACTTTGGGCTAATGCAAGAACACAGCAACAGATGATGGGCCCACGGGTGAAAGCACAGGGGTAGGGATATGTCGAGGTGCTGACCTTTCTGAATACGGCTGATAGGATTCTCATTACTGCAGGAACAACATTGCATAGCTAACCTTTATGGTATCGACATAACATGTTTATGGTGGCGCCGGCCATCGGGGAACGAGAGGATCCATATTTCTCATCTCACAGACACAGTAATGATGATATACATCAGATTGCACTGTATTACAAGTGATTCTGCAGCAACGTTTTGCACCGCGCTGTTTTAAAGTAGCAACTAATTGAGCAGCCAGATAATCCCATAAAAGCTGCTGACCCTACCTGTCACAGTAAATGAAAAGAAACATTACATCACAAGAACACACAACGTACAACAAAGCATTTCAGATCTATCATACTACCGTGTTTTCTTTTTTGTCTGAGTTACTTTAATTTCACTCCAGCTTAACTGAAAATAGTTTTCAAGGAGAAAAAAAAATGTAATTCATATTTATCAGTCTGCTGGTTCTGCTGCAGGACCGGTTTTGTTCTCTCTGAACAAAAACACCACATTTTCTTTACTGGTGATTTATCTACAATATGATATTTATTCATAACTTTGACGCTTCTGCAAGTGACATGGAATATTGGGGATAAAAGGATAAACTTATCTTTCCAGGGTAATGAGGCATAACAGTGCGCTATACTGTATATAATAAAATATCATGATGTATTCTTTTCTCAAACATTTTCAACTCTGTTTTGAAAATAGTATCACCGTTCTGGCATTATTCTCATGATGCTAAATTATGCAAAAGGATTTCCTCTGATGTTTTTAGGTGGGAAATTTCAAGATGAAAAGTATTTTTTTTTGTTCTTAGTATTAGTTCTTGTTGTTTTAGTTGATCACACACCCCCACACACACACACACACACATCCATATATTTCTACAGTAACTAACAGTCTTACTCCACTGACCAACTGTGGACCACTATATCATGTCATTTTTAATATTTAGTATTCGACTTAAACCCAGTATGTCAGAGACATTTTTTTCCACACTGAGCCGTTAGTAAATGTTAGTAGTACTACAGTAGTAGCTAGTACACTCTATGTTCACTCATGACAATTTCCCCCAGAGGACAATAAAGTGTATTCTATTCTATTCTCCTCTATTCTATTCTATTCTATTATCATACATTATAGGATTCATGGAATTATTGACGTCATAGAGGGTAAAATGATGCAACACTGCTCTCCACGGTACCTTATAGGGGACAGTTTTGATTTGTGAGAACATGTGGACCTTTGTCATCCTGTTCAAGTGTGGACGTCCTCTCTGTGATGTGCATGAGTTTTGTATGATCATTACTCAGAACCTTTCTCATTAGTTTTATACGCAGACAAATATGTCTCACCGTCTCAGGTGCACAGTCACAACATATTTTATTATGTTATGTGTTATGTGCAGCTTTATACTACAGTATAAAGCTGTTTTTTCTTTTAGGAATTATTCTGTACTTGGTTGGTTGTGAAAGTGCATTTTGTGCGAACGGGAAAAAATATAAATTTTCATACAACTTAGAGATTTTAGCACAAACTTCATCATCTAAACATTTATTTTACACAAAAACTTAACAAGACTGGTTCCTTCTGTACGCTCTCTGTTACAATGAATGTAGTCTGAAACCCTGCTGTGGGCCATTCATGCTATGGGACAGTGTGTAACTGCTGCTCTAACCTGCAGGGGCAGTGCTGAGTGCGATCTTTACACCCCCAGGTCCCTGCTGGCTAAAATAAATAATAGAATTACGATTTAGGGCACGATCAACAGAGCCTCTTGTCTCACCAATCCACTTTGTGTAGCTATTGGAAGGTCCACTGCTGGGCAGGTACACACACACACACACACACACACACAGATGCATAGCTGGAGCTGACACGTCTAGTCGCCTAGAGGGAATGTGCCCTGAAAATCAAAAGACATTAACCAATTAGCGTTGATCAATAGTCACAGCCACACAGGGATGAACCAGACTAGTAGCATTGTTAATGTGTGCCCCCAGGCCAATCGGCAGATTGGGAACGCTATTATACTCAACTCTCAGCCAATGAAAATGCTGAAAGAACTCTTGACATTCTGCTGCTCTCCAATGCAAAGTACCTCTCCTGCTGTAACTAGGCAGAACAGGCTTGCACGAGGAAATGAAAGGGAGAGATGGAGCGATAGAGCGAGACGTGGAGCTGAAAGGAAGCGAGGTGGGAGGAGTGTATGTGTTAGGTTGTGAAAGCAGCTGTTGTAGTGGGCTGCAGGTAATCTCACTGAGATAAGCTGTAGCATGACAGTCAACCTTTAATTCCCCATGGGAGGTGGTGCCGTGGAGTTGTTGCAGGGTTGGTGCGCCGGTCACCTGGAAATAGATTTATAGAGGGGAGTAATGGGAAGGGAGGCAGAAAGCATTTTAATGGCGAAGACAGAGAAGAAAGAGTGAAACCGGCCACAGCAAAGATGCGGTAACACCTCTGCTTTGAGCATTCTGCACACATGCATGTTTGCATGTCCGGGTCACAGCAGCACCTCTCCTCCTCCTGCGCTGCTCCGTATCCTTGATGAGGAGAGCAAATGCGAGCAGGGGGGCTCAAGGTGTGAGGGGGATTGAGGCACAGACACGGGAATAAAAGAGAAAGGGGGAGTAAATGAGAGGAGGCGATATCTAAGATATTACACCTATCCAGGGGAGTGTTCAGAGGAGCAGGCATTATGAGTGTGTAAATTACATTCCATGCTTCTCCCCCCGAGCTTCCAGATGAATATAATCACCCACAGCACCAAGACACACATCACACCAGGATATTAGACGCGTGACGCGCGCATGTTTGTTGTCACAGAGGTCTCCAATCGCGAGTCGATCCTACAACAGTTCTCCCACCTCTTCTTTTTTGTTTTTTTCAATCGGGAGAGTTCGGCAGTGATTCACAGAGCTTTGTAAAACAGCACAGGGGAGAGCACAGAGGTCTTCGTTACCTGAAATTGTCAAAACAAGCCACTTTGGGTAAGAATGCGGCAGCTGAAACATTTTCTCCGCCGTGAATTTCCACTTTTCATCTCTACTTTTCCTCCAAAACAGGAAAACAAGAGTGAACGTTGACCTTTTATGACGTCGTCCTTGAATGAGGAAAGATGTTACCCTGGGATTTTTGAAACCAACCACAACTAACCTTCTTATCCTTAATCTTAAGCTAATTGTTCTCTGAAAAAAAGGAACCAGCTTAGGTTACAGAGGGGGAAGAGAAAGCACAACTGATCGGTCTTCTTTACGACAAACCCAGCAGCAGGCCCAGATGTCAGGGATGTTAGGTCGGCGCCTGCTAAATGGGAGGGCAGAGACTTGAGTCAGGGCTCATTACTTCTTTACATTAGGCAACAATTAAGGGACGCGCTATTCTAATTCAAATCTTATCATGTCTCCATCCTCCTTGTCCCTCCCCCTTCTCCTCCTCTTCAGGGTCGATGCTCCAGGGAGAACTGTAAGTACCTGCATCCTCCTCCTCACCTAAAGACGCAGCTGGAGATCAATGGACGGAACAATCTCATCCAGCAGAAAAACATGGCAATGCTTGCCCAGCAGATGCAGCTCGCCAACGCCATGATGCCCGGCACACAGCTACAGCCAGTGGTGAGAGGACACAAAAGCATGCATTCAAATATTCAGATTATCCCCAGCACTCACATGCACATGCAGTACATTCCATCAGAATCTGCTCTGTGACTGTGCTGCATGCTCGTCAGCTCTTCGAGGTGATGCCCAGAGACCCAGTCAGCCAGTTCAAATGAATCTTTCCCTGTCTGGTCTCAGAGACCTTACAGAGTCAGTGAGACCTGTCAGTCAGGCTTGAAGTAAGTCCTCTGTCTTCTCCTCCATCGCTGTATGTTTCAGTGAGAGCAGTTGAGGGAGTTGGCTTCACACGAGTCCAGAGAGCTTCCGACGCCGCATGCTTGGTCACACACACGCGCGTGCACATCTAACCGATGGCTTATCAACCTTATCTGGCTGAGGTGAGAGGCCCATTGAGTGAGGACAGAGGAAACCATGACAGGGTTTAAAGAAGCAATAGATTTCCCAGGGACCGCAAAATCTCCCCTTTCTGTTTATGTCACATAGAGAGAGGAAGTAAGGCAGGGAGAGGAGGGAGGCTGACAGAGAAGGACACACCAGGAGAAGAAAGAGAAGACCAGAGGAAGGCAAGGAGAGATAAACTGACAGAGTAGAGACGGGTAGGTAAAGTGAAAGAGATAGGGCGAGAGCAGTGAGGTGGGATGGCTTTAGACCCGCACTACAAAGAACCGTCAAAAAAAAAAAACAGAGCCAAGCTGTGTTCAAAGACAACAAAGGGTAAAGCCGGCCACCCGTCAATCACACTTTCTTCCTACGTCCCTCCCTTGTGTGTTCAGCTTCCTATATTTTCCGCGTATACCTCTTCCTCCTCCACGTGTGTAGGAGAGTGCTTTCATTTTACGCACGGAACTGCCCAGAGGGTTAAGTAATTAGTGTCCATTACAGATGGTGCTTGTGATGCTTTTTATTACAGAGTCAGCGGCTAGCCCACATCACATTTATATCTATCTACAGTTCCCTCTCACTCGCTCGCTCGCTCGCTCACGTTACAAAACAAAATTCTGTGTACATGTTTGGTGCAGACAGGGTGTAAAAATAAATGAAATAAAAACCATAAAGGCCACAAGGGAAGGGCGTTGCTTTTATAATTAGATGCATCTTCGTGTTTGGGTGGGGGGTAAAAGCAGGAAGGGAGTCTAGTGCTGAAAAGTGGTTGCTCCAGAATAAACAAAGCCCACAGTGTTCCCAGAGTAGTTTACGCAGCAATGCAACAATCTTCAGAATGGTTTAAAGTCATGGATATAAAGTTGCTTTTTAACAGTTTTTCTACATGAAACCAAGTTTAAGTACACTAACAAAAAGGAAAACTCTGTATTGCAAAACTGAGAACACAAGTTTGTTACTGAAGTCTTACATGCAAAATCTCAAAAGGTTTAATCCAAAGCATGACCTGAATGACACAGAACCCTCACAGACATTTACATGAAAAATCCACAATTCCAAATCAGCAAAAGGTTTAATGTGACAGAGCCGGCGTGGGAAACATAGCACATTTTTCAGTTTCCCTCTCAAAGTCCTGGTTTTATTTTGCAGTGGAGTCAATGTGATAGTTGAAAAGTTTGATGAATAAATAAGATTTCAAAGTTTAATAGAAATAGGAATGTAAAGAGATTCTTACGCGTTTACACGTTTGAATGAGTGGTTGGTTAGTTGGTTCAGATGTGCATGAACGTTTCAGAAAAGTGCTTTTTGAACATTTCAAAGTCGCTTGGAACCTGTTGATGTATTGAACTGTTTGAGGGACAGCAGACAAGAATAGTGGAATAACATATTGTCAAAAGTTTGACACACTAAAGACGAGCAGCAAATGAGTCACCGTACTTTAAAGAGCATGTTTTATTTGCTGTGTGGTCAGAAGCTGAATCATTAATGATGTGATTGCATGTAACAGCAGACAGAGAAAACATTACATGACATAACCCTGTGATTGTGTTTCTTTGTAATATCTCCGCAGACAGGAGGCATGTGCTGGATAATATTTTGACTCCTGTGTGTGAATGCTTTTCAATTCAACATCACTTTGTGGAAGTCAGTGCGATTGTGATTTGTAGCCTAAAGCTGCGTCGTCTGGTTGTTACTGGAAGTGATTTGGAGTAGAGAGACATCTCAGGAGAGGCCACAAGCAAGGTCACAAACTTTCTTTTGCAGAATGACATCACTGCATACCTAAAGCCTCCTGACTGCGAGTCTTTTTAATGACATCATACCTATCTCACCACAGCCTCGGACTGTGAATATCTCAAACTGCTTTCCGAGCAGATCTGCTTTTCTAGAACACATTGTGACGAGACCTAATTCTTCAGACATTACGCTGGAAACATTAGAGATCCCGTGACCTTATTCTATGGTTCCATGAGTCATTTCAGAGCAGCGTGGAGGTTTTAAGGGGAACGTGGCTGTCCAGGCCCGGCTGCTGCTTCTCTATTACTCACCGTGTCGTGTTGGTGGAGGCTCCAGAGACAATCCTCAGACTGGGTCTCAGGTCAGAAACGTGCCAGGAAAACTTGCTGCATCACAAAGCGCAGTCTTTAATCTTAAGTCTCTGTATGATTTGTGGTGTAAGAAGCCTCCCCTGTGTGCTAAAGCAAATGAAACACAAGCGCACATCAAAAAAGACATATTTGTTTGTCCTCTTCCTCAGATGTTAGCTCATTAATAGTCTACAGTGCTGTTGTCATCTTCTTTCTCTCCTCAGCTCCAATCCTCTGCTTAGCTTTGGATAATTGCATACGTCTCTTATTTCGCCGTCCACTGTCATATGTCTTCAAGCTGTAATTTGAGTAGGAGTAGGGAAGAATGACATTATACTTATTGGTAGATGTAATTAAATATTCAACATTTCTATATATAGAGTTTCGGAGAAGTCTTAGTGGGATGAATTTGCTCAATTTGTGCTCAACTATGACCAACTCTCTCAATTTCCCTGTGCCCACAGCCCATGTTTTCAGTCACGCCCAGCCTTGCAACCAACGCCAACGCTGCTGCTGCAGCAGCCGCTGCATTTAACCCTTACCTTGGCCCTGTGTCGCCCGGCCTCATGCACGCTGACATCTTGCCCAGCGCCCCTGTACTGGTCACCAGCAACGCCAGTGTCCCCGTACCGGCTGCCGCTGCTGCTGCACAGAAGCTCATGAGGACAGACAGACTGGAGGTGAGAAGCACACTTTGTACATAGACACAGCCAGGCGCTGACATGAGTGGGAAAAACAAATGAGTAGTTAGTCACAAATTAAAAGATAGGTTAACAAACCTTCAGTAAATGCTGTTCCCCGAGAGATCTTCTTCCCAGCTATGCAAACAGTTTGGTCTTTGAAATGTAGCCTGTGCTTATTTGAATATTATAGGCATAGGCTGGGAAGTCTTGCCTCAACACTATCTGTTTGTAGACTTTAATTATGTATCTGGTACACAGTTTCTGTTACAGTAACTACATCCCATTACCATAATACAGTCATTACGCAGATTTAAGCAAAGAGAACGCTCCGTTAATGAGGGTATCACTCTACAAACATCACAGTTAGCCATCCTGCATCCTATCAGTCGGCGGGAGACACAATCGTTTGGCACAGGCTCAAGTCTCACTCAGTCAGGGTAGAATTTTCAGAGAGATTTTTTATTCTGTGAAAACAATTGGTCATTTGAATCAGTTGTCCTCTGGCTGTGTTCAGATAATCATTAATTGGACGGTAAGTCAATCTCATCTATTATGTAGCACCATCCGGGAAACACTCGCAGCGGAATAATGGGGAAATCGTTGGAGGCAGACAGGAGGCGTTAGGAAGGCTGCATTGAAAATGTACTGTTGGGTAGCTGGGTAATTAATGGAGGGGAGGCGGAGGCCCAATGAACAAGTGGACAATATGCAGAGCGAGGGAATGGGTCAATGACAGGAGAAAGAGATGGAGGGAGGGATAGGAAATCAATCTGTAGACCTCTGGTGGTCATCAGGGGAGGAGTTGGGGCGAGCGAAGACAAAGATAACAGAAACAAAGAAGAGAGCTGTGATTTAATCTCCGGCAGACATTGTGAGAAGTTGGAGAGAATTTTGAAACAAGGTACTAATAGAAGAAAAAATATGCAGGCTTCGTGTGGCAAAGGATTATTTCCAGGGTGCAGTGGTCAACGCGAGAGCCCAGCCGCGTGCACTCGTCAAGCTTTTGGAGAGGGAGGATTGGTACCCAAGCCTAGGTGTGCTAAAAATATCTCAGATAAAAAAGGCCAACCTTCCGTCAGCTTCTAGTGTGTGTCATTCAAAATAAACATAGCTGGAATTCTGTGGACCGACACACATACCAGTCAGTAGACATGTTTCAGACTATTTCCTTGAGGCTGAGAGAAATTCCTATTTTAGAAGACAGACAGTCCTCCAGACTGCTTTGCCCAGAAATATTTTCCAGCGTTCTCTCCGTATCTATCTGCTTCAGAGCTATACCGCAGCCTTTCAACGTGCAGGAAATCATACAGCATGTTGCTTTCCTGCAGCCATGGGGGTGGTGTAAATGGCCCGGAGCAATAGTTACCATGGGAATTGAAATATGATTAACGGGCCCTTTATTTGTTTGTCCGACAAGGCACTTTCACTGCGTTAGCTCTCTCTAATGCGTGATTAGCCACTGCTTAGAGAGGCACACCTGGTCCAGAGAACATCGCACTGCTTCTACGTCGCCTTCCTTCCCAGCCACACTCACTCCATCACCCAGGAGTGACTCTGTCTCCTTGATCCTCATCTCTGTGTCCTCATCAACCCCATCTAACGTTTTCCTTTCTCTATCCCGTGTTCCATCCCTCGCTCCCTCCCTCCCTCCCCTCCCCTTCACCCGCCTCTCCCAACATCTGCCTGACAACAAGGCAATCTTTTTTTTTTCTTTTTTTGTTAAATTAAGACCAGTAGCAGCAGTCGTGATGGTGGCAGTGGTGGGGAATCAGTGAGTGCGTGTGTGTAGGTGTGCACTCACACTCGCAGCATATAAGAGAAGGAAGAGGCAGACAGGGAGCGAATCCTTCGCCGTCACTCACGCAGATCAGCGGCGATGGAGCTGTCATGACAGCAGACAGAGCAGGGTTAGTTTGTAGATAACGGCGCTGGTGGCCTTTTGTCTGGCAGCCGGTCCACCACAAATCAAATCCTTTATGCAAGCAGACAGTGGGGCTGGTAAACAGACATTTGGTAAATGGCTTGTTCTATCACAATAACGGATAGACCAATACAACGTACCATGAAATTACATTTCACACGGAGCAGGGCTGCACAGAGTCAGCGGTGGCTGAGTGTGCACAAACAGAGGTGTTAAGTTTGTGCAGCAGCTCTTTAAGTGTCGAAATTTAGTCTGGGAAAAAAAATGCTGCCTCATAATTTATAAGTGCATCCACCTTCCGTGTATGCGTGTGTGTGTGTGTGTGTGTGTGTTACTATGTGTGGGCCGGTGATTACGTCAGCCACAGCCTCCCTCGGGGGCAGGCAGCCTCATATTTCCCATGAGCCTCATTTGAACCTCCACATTCAGGCTGAGCCAGCCGCTTTCTCCACTGACCACGCAGGTGCTGCCCCCTTCTGGCCCTCTCTGGTAGAGGAAGAAGCACAACAACAGCTCATTTGAATAATAAATAAATGCTGTGTGATTGATGAGGCTGTGAGCGCTGGTTACGGTCTGTTCTGCTTATCAATCAACAGTAATGGCCGAAGCTGTCATTAAGATTGGTTAGTTCTGTCTGACAGAGTGAAATGACTGAACAGATTGATTACTTCATCAAATGTGGAGTAAAGTGAACATTAACGTCACGGCGCATGTGTGGGTCTAGTGTTGGTGTGCTTTTATGCTTATGGTACAACCAAGCGCAATGTGTCTGTGTGCTCCAGGTATGTCGGGAGTATCAGCGAGGGAACTGCACTCGTGGGGAGAACGACTGTCGCTTTGCCCACCCTGCAGACAGCACTATGATTGACACGAACGACAACACAGTCACTGTGTGCATGGACTACATTAAGGGCCGCTGCTCGAGGGAGAAGTGCAAATACTTCCATCCTCCGGCTCACCTGCAGGCCAAGATCAAAGCTGCCCAACACCAAGTCAACCAGGCTGCGGCTGCTGCAGCCATGGTAGGTACCTGTCCACAGGTGACTGAGTAGGACTCCAGCTAATACACATGTGAAGTGTCTCAGACGTGAATAGTCAGAGGAAGCTACAACAAATAGGCAAATAAATGTAACCTAGAACAGAATTGATCCAAAAGTCCAGGACTAGATTAGATCTTGTTAAGCTTCTCTGGAGTTGATGTTGACTCGGTACACATGACCTGGGTTTTGAGCCCGTACGGTTCAGTTTACTGAGTCAACCTTTTATCCTCTGCTTTTACTCCGAGCACACATTCCTGCCTCCACTGTTCCAGCTGACCCCAGCTCTGACTAAATACGCACTGAGGAGACCCAGAGTTGAAACGTGCTTTTTTTTGCAGCAGCCTGTAGTGAACATGCTAGTGTGTGACTGAGCCCACTGCTGCCTCCTGCTCCTCCTTGTTTCCCTGCTTTACTAGCTGTATATTTGCTGCTGTCACACAGTGTTAGATGTATGCTGAAAAGGCAACTGCGAGGAGTGCTTTTCAGTGTCTGCAATGCAGTGATAATTCTCTCTGAAGGCACACAGTATGGTTTTAATGGCATTATGCAGCAGATAATTCAAAAAGGAGAGTAGGGTTAGTTTTCAATAAACTTTTACATTTAAGTTCCATAAACTTCCATAAAACTAAATCATGCATAATATGATTAGGCCTGTGTTTCTAATTGCACCATCTCAGCATTATGTATTCTCTCTAACCTCTATATAAAATGTTAAATGTTTTGTTCTTATTTAGCTCGTCAGAAGAAAAATGAAAAAATGAAAAATAAAAACACATGAGAAAGTGCGAAGTTGATATGATCAGGATTAAATAAGCTCCTTAAAAGTCCTTAAGAAGACAAGAGAGAATAGTGAAATAGTAAAATTTAATTCATTTGTTAAATCAAATCACATGTCAGAATATAGTCTGGAGGATAAGAGATTTTACAAGTGATATACAGTAGTTATACATATGTACAGTATTATAGCAACAATCTGCTTCTACACTTTAATCTGAGATTGTCTTAAAGCTGAACGGAATAATTTATGGCAGAGTAATCCTGCTCTTCTGGACAACACCATTGTGTTGAGAAACTTTGCCTGTAGCCATAATTCTCTTTAGTAACCCTACAGCCATTAATATGCATGTTCCAGTCTTGTTAATGTTGTAAATGCATTCCAATGATTTGTTTTTTTTTTTATGTGTTTGTTTGTTGTTTTGTTGTTTTTTTCACCAACCCACACTGCACTGCTGCCCCCATGATGCACCTCCGCTTGCTGGTTTATGTTAATGCGCTTGAACCCCATTGGCCCATTGCCATCATGTGCTCTCTGCCTGCTAATTAAGACACAGTCCACTGTCAAGTCACTGAAGCGACCTCTCGACGCAACTTTTGACCTGGTACTATGATCTTTCACCTTTTAGCTTGGCATGTAGCTGTGGTGTAGTTGTAGCTCTAAAATAACTGGGGAGACACTGAGGGGTGATGAACTGATTGCAGCTAGCAGTAAACATTTGGATACATCTCTTTTTATTTTTATTTAATCATTTAAACCATCACCAAAAGAGCAAAGCGCTTACATAGCATTTTGTACCATCAATGGTCAGTTCATCACTCTAAGTGAATCTCAGAAGCTCCTAATAACGGCATGAATATGAACTATTTACTGTCTCCTAATGTTTTGTAGAGGTTGCATGTTTTTTGTCACTTCCCATATTGCACGTGTAACTGTTGTCAGGAGGTGTCACGACAGGCTTAACATGGCTTCTAGTGTACTGTTATCATGGAGCAGGCAGTGCAGCTTTCTCTAACAACCACATTCCTGTGGATGGTCTCACAATCAACACAATAACTTGTGTTACAGAAGTCGACCTGATGAGTTATCTACACATTCATTCCTTCTTGTAATGTATTATCCACAAACATATCACAGCGTTGATGCCCCGTTGTCCTTTTGTCGTCACTAGCAGGATAGAAGTCACAGTTTGTCAGCTAGTGCCTGTCTGACGGAGCTAGTGTAGTTCACTGCTTGCTTGGAAGTGTTTATAGCTGTTTTGGAAATGCAACTTTATCTCCTAATGAAGTTCTCTTTTTCTCTCTTTCCTGAATGTCACTGCTGCCATCCTTTGATTTCCCTCACTTCCCATTCCTTTATTTTTGTGTTGCCCCCTCATCAGGGGCTCCCTTCTGTCTTGCCTCCTTTACCAAAGAGACCTGCACTTGAAAAAGCCAACGGTGCCACTAATATGTTCAATGCTGGCGTTTTCCAGTATCAACAGGCCCTGGCCAACATGCAGTTTCAGCAGCAGGCTGCCTTCATACCATCAGGTAAGACAGGCGCTTTCTTTGGCCCCGTGTTTGTGGCAGCTTTCCCATCACTCGTGGCTGTCAAATCACATGTAGTTTCTCACCAACACCCCAGATTATCTTCTGGCATTAAAATGGCTGAGTGATGTGTGATTTCAGTTGGTTGGAAAACTCGCATGTACATATAATGCATACAGCCTCATGCTGCATGCAAAATCAGGATTTTAAGGGCTACTGTTTAGTATTTTATACATGGTTATTGATATTAGTATTAGTATAAATACATTTAACTAATAAATAATTAACATATAATATTGCATTTAGTAAATGTATCTCAAAAACACTGCAGAATGTCCCAAAGAGCTCCACCCATCAGACCCTCCTTAGACCTATCAGCCTTACTATTGTGAGTGCAGGATAACAATATAACCCAGATGATCGATCTGCATCTTTATCAGCTTTCCTCTCATGGGACGGCAGGATGGCAGCATATAAGGAAAGGAAAGCACAGACCCACAAGCAGCTCTCTGGCTGCTGCATAGTCATCTTACATCGTGTCCCATATTCTCGTCTGACAGCCTAAGAATAGCCTGCCATCGATTCCTTTCTCTGAGAGATTTGGATACTCAGATCCTCATATGTCCCACGCAGCTGGATTGTCAGGTCACTGCAACACACTTTGAGGAGTTTGAAAGCAGGTCATTTCAAAGTAGCACTGCGCAAACGCTGCTGACAGGAAAATGGGACTTCTGGTAGTGTTTCATTTTTTCCTCTTGTTTAATGGAGCGTTGAGCAGTAAGCTGCAACTGGACAGGTTTACTACCAAGTACTCTCTCTCTCATGTTTTGCCCTGTAGTATATGATGTATGCAAGTGAACTGTTATTGTAATTATCGCTAATCATTATTGATATTTCTGCTGCACTAGAACCAGTATATTAACATATAAGACACTGTGTGTTCATATATGCAGGTTTGACTCTGTAACACTTGTAATGGGTTTTCTTGGTTTCTTTTCTTCCCTATTCACTCCACTCCCTGTTGCAATGCATGATGGGCAGGCTCGATATTGTGCATGACACCTGCAACAAGTGTTGGTAGGTGCCAGCTTTCCTTACTGATTATGTTTGAGCCCATGTTAGTCACTCACGTTTCATTTAACTCAGCACACGATGTGAGCCCTTTCTCCCCCTTTGTGAATTTAGACTCTGACGTTAACGCAAAATGGCACATGCCAGCTCCTCTAACTGCAGTCGAACAAACAGTATTTTTTTTTATCAGTGCAATGTGAATTGCAACACACCCTTATGATATGGAATGAACCTGTTTTTGCTCTGCCACAGTCTGTCTGTCACCTAATGCTTGTTGCAGTTCGACGTCCCGTCCTCGTCCCCAAACACCTGCTTCATTATACTTCCATCCCAAGCTCTCTAACCTTTTGAGCACCTCGTTGTATTGTCTGGTTATACATGCCTTATAAACATGAGCCGTTTTGTTCTGTGCATAGAGGTAATTGTAATGTTTGGAGTGTACTTTTTTATAAAGGCTAAACAAAAGCTAATTAACCTTCCTGGTGAGTAAGGATGTAATACAGTGCAAAAAGAGAGAAATAAAAACTCCCTATTCAAATTTGCCAATTAGCTGCTTTTCACTGATGTTCTTTCTTCGTCCACTGAACATCTGTTTGCTTCCATTTTACTCAAACCGGTGGAGTAATTGTGAGAAAGAACCATTTCAAGCAATCAATCAGTGTTTCTCATGTTTATTAGCAATGTATAGACAGAGATAAAAAAAATGAAGCGTGAACACGAACAAGCTCCAAATCTGCTCTGGTTCAACTGCCTGTGTGATCTTTCCCTTAAAGTACCCATGATGCACGGTGCTACTCCAGCCACTGTGTCTGCAGCCACCACATCTGCCACAAGTGTTCCCTTTGCAACCGCAACAACCAATCAGGTTTGCTCCTTTCACGCTCCTTCATTTTCTGTATCAGCTCTAACTTTTCAGGATCTTTTACTTAATCTTATGACTCACATTAGTCTCTAAATAAAGAATGCATAAAGGACATTCAGAGGGCCTAATACTGTGCATATTCAGATAATTACAATTTATCGGTGTGTAGTGCTGTTTGTCCTCATTTCAACTGATCTCTGACTCCCTCTGTTTGTTTCTGTCGGCCGTTCTTCCTACTTCTCCTTGTCTCTTTTTCCCCTCTCTCAATCAGATTCCAATAATATCTGCAGACCATCTGACTAGTCACAAGTATGTGACCCAGATGTAGGACTCTCGATCAGAACAGTATGTACTGCACCTCTTTCCATCATCTCACACACTGAATTCGGCCCAATTGTCTGCTACGTGGAGTTCACGTAACATCTGTCTTTCCTTTTGAAATTCTTCCAGTTGGAACCATTTTTTTGCCCAAAAATTGTTAAAACATTAACATCGACTACTCTAGTGTTTCCAGGTGAAACGTGAAGTCACAGACGTTGCCTGATTAGAAGAACTCAAAGACTAGATACTGATGAGAACAGTTAGTTAGTTACAACAACAAAAAAACGGTATATATATATATATGGGGATGTGCCGTACTGTCTATTGTCTGTGTGAAGACTTGTTCTCACTTTTCCAACAAACATGAATGGAATTGTGAAAGCTTGCACATTATAAAAGCCTGAGGTTAGTTTATAAATACATTCATTTAAAAACTGTTCAACAAAATTTACAATTTGAATAAAACATCTGCAATTTGCATTTTGTGTCGGTACCAAGGTAACACAAAATTTAACACACACAACTCTTCCCCCTGTTTATACTCGCCACTAAAACCACCCTTTGCTAATGTGATTTTAATGGAAGGATGGGAAACATAGACAGTAATATATTTCATATTTAATCCAAGGAGTTGACATTAAGTCACAGACCTGATAAATGTTCCCCTTTCTGCAAGCAGCCTCCAAAAGCAGCAGAAGAATTTGCTTTATATCCTGTAGATTTCATCATCAACACTAACTTCAGATAAATATTTTCACCCGTTAAAAGCGAATTAATATTCTCACGTAGAAAATGGTGCAAACAAAAAAAAAACAATTTCATCAAGGACAAACTGTTTCAGTGTATTTCCCATCTGCCTCTGACCTCGTCTCTGTGATTCACTTGCAACTTGCTGTTTTGTGACCTTTATTCCAGGTGGAACTGGAGCGTGCTGGTGTTAAGTCCAAGGTCACCCTTTATGCCTGTAACATCAAGAGTGAACCGGAGAACCAGGACTTATCTGGTTTGGGATAAATCTGCATTTTAACATAGGAGGTACAGTTGGTCAGGGCGGTTTTCATGTGTACTTCATGCACACTATCAACACACCAACAGAAAAGAACGTCATTTGCATTACAGACTGCCTTTCGCTCGGTAGAGGCAACCGACCTTTATTCACCGGACACACTTTGAATGTTAACGTGAGGTATATGTGTCGACTGGATTGATACGTCCATTGACCAAGAATCATCACTTTAGTTGTTTGTTCGTTCATTGGTCTTTGGTCTAGCTGTGTTCATTTATTTACACAAAGGTGCACTGTGTATTTCAGTTGAGGAAAAAGATCAGACTGAATCACATAAGCATGCACAATGATTTTCTTTGGCTTTTCGTTCGCCGAGTCCGTCACAAGGGAACATTACACGAGTGCACTCAGCGGCAACATAGCAACTGAATGTCTGTGAGGTGTCTTTCAAACCTTTTCAGCCTACCTTTCTATCTCTCAAGCACATGTCTTTAACCTTGCAGGCATCCCTGTAAAGTGCCATACATCTCAGAATACATTAAGCAGTGTTACAACGTGTCGAACTCGATAATTCCCTTTAATACGTCTCTGTTTTCTCTCCTGGACAGCATGTAGTGTCCAGTGTCATGACCTGTCATTACCTGTGATTCCCAGTAGCACCACTGCTGATCTGATTACTCGTCCGCTTTACTCACACCCTCTACTGAATGAATAGCTTTTATTTTTAAACCTAATCCTTGAGCTGATGTCAGCTTTTAGACAGGAAGCGAGCGGACACAGATGTCTCCGTGTTCATTAAGCCCGTCGACTCTAAAAGTCAGATAACTTGTACATATGCTCTCGGTTAACGTTGGAGGCCGAAGACTCATCAACGATGAAGATGATTTTCTGATAATCTGCTTAGTTGGAATCCAAACTGCTGTGAGACAGACATTAGCATCTATGTTGGATATGTGATTTGTATGATTTGATTCGTTTTTCATTTCTATGGTTAACGCATATTTTAAGGCCGGTTGCAAATGTAGATTAAGTGTAGTGTACATATAGTCCGACATATTTAAGAATATTTGTTGATTACGTCTACCTGAGAACTGTTTCCGGATAGTCAGCCAAAGTCTTTTTGTGTCACTGTTACTAGATATTGTAGGTGGGCTAGTAGGGCTAAATTAAAAAAAAAAAAGTTGCGGGCCGCATAAATGAGCCCAGAGAAGGATGTCAAGTGTTTAGAGTAGATTTCTACACCTGTTTGTTTCTGTTGTGTTCTGGGTGTTCTTCAGGCTTATTTAATTGGTGGATAGTACAGGGAAAGTGGCAAGAAAACAAACGATTGTATTACTCATCCAAAGCCTTAGAATGTACCATCGGGTCAGCACAATGCAACATGCCATTTTGAACCATCCAGTTGCCTAATCCACGCCATATTAACACACACACACACACACACACACTCGCGCAGAGCACTATGTAATTGTCACTTTTCTGCCAGTGTTTTCTTTTCTTCTGTGTACTTTTTCATTAGACAAGTGTTTTACTTTATTTTTGTTTGGATGACATTTGGATTTTTCGTTTTGCTTATTCTATTTATCTTTCTTATAGTGAATATAAAAGTGTGTATTTGTGTGTTTCTCATGCACAGTTTCCTGAAATTCCATGTAATGTTAATTTTAGTATAATTATGATTGTAAACTCAATATTTTCTACGTTATGCATATTGTTGAACTTTATGCATATTGTTCATTTCTCTAGTCTTTTTGTGTTCTTTGAACAAAGATGTTTTATATGAGTATCTAACAGTGATGAAATGATAGAACAGAGGCGAAGTTGTCAATGTGGCAACAGCCGATAACTGAGTAATATTTTACTGATTGTAAGGTTTGTAAGTAGTCATATAATTACAAAAAAGACTATTATAAAAATCTAGTTCTTAGATGTTTAGAGTAAAGATGTTATTTTCTACTGTATCCATTTCAAATAGTAACTATTGTTTGAATATTTTTACTCTCCCTGGAAATTGGGCCATGTTGGAAAACAAGCTGCATATTTGATCACTTTTTTGGGGACGTTGCTGGCGGGGTCAGGTGAACGTGGTGCGTAGGGACTGAGTCCGTACACTCATCTCTTACTCAGCCAACGGCAAACAACTGCAAGGGTGGGGTGGGGAATCTCGAGACGACAAAGGCGATAAAGGTTGACTTTTTTGCACTTCTGTACATAGTCAAAAAAGAGAGAATCATGTATATTAAGATCTTATTTTGAATAAAAAAAATTATGTCTATAATGACAAGGAATTTTGCTAGGATAACAAAAAAAATCTTATGAAAGGCTGAACAAAATTGCTTGCATCAAAAGGGCACTGAGTTCTCACTCTCCTACCCCTTTCAGAAAAGGCCAAGTGTTGCTTTTCTTTTTTGTCAGCAGCTTGTAGTTTGCCAGGTAACCTTCCGGAGGAGGCGTCCACAGCCCTCCAGCGTAAGGGCCTGACTGGGTTTGTCTGGTCCCCTAACCTGCCTGTACTGACAGGTCTGTGTGTCATGGCCACGCCCTCCCAGGCCCGACCAATCAGAACACGTCCTGTCTCTTTACTTTACTCAGAGAGGAATGCATGTTAAAGGAAATACATATACCGTTTAAAAAAAATCACAACACAGTAATCCTGATTAAGAAAAACATGTTACACAGAAAGATGTATTTACAGTATACAATATTCTATCAATGTAATGGAATAAAATATATATAAAAAAAAATACAAAAATAGAATAGTGGTTTATTTAAAAAAAAAGAATTCCTGGGAATATACTCGCTAAAGTTTCACCACTTGGAGAGTTAAAATACATGCAACACAAACACCATAGCTATAAGTATGTTCTTTATGTTCCTGTAGGCTGTGCTTCTAGTAGATGACACTGACTAAACAAGAATGTAGATGAAGAATAACTTCAGGTTGAGATACAGTTGGGTGGTGTGACCGTCAAGTTCAGTGTTTTGTCCTGATCGTCTCCGTCATTTCTCATCTTCTACAAGCACGCATGCTTACGTTTATGATAGAATGTAAACTGAACTTTTTTTTCTTTGGTCGTTTGTTTTCTCTGCTTGTAGTGCTAAAATGATGTATGCTGTCTTCTGCTGCGGTTTGTTTCTGCTTGTTTTACTGTTTCCAGACCCCGTGAGAGGATGTGTCACGATCCCATGTTAATGATGCACCAGTAGAGAAAATCACTGCTCGCCACAGTCTAAAGCCATAAAATCTAATCTCATCAGAATGAAGTGTGTGAGAAGGAACCAGAAATGAAAAGACGCGGGAAATGGTACCTTCTGAATTTGCCTGGTGTGTGCCTGCTGGGGTTTTATTAACTACAATATAAAATAATTAAAGTTAGAAATGCAATTAATATTACCTGTTGTGCCAACTTTGATGGATGCAGAGTAAGAAATACGGTTCTGACACATTTTTTCACTGGGCCTGCATTGCTATATTTGATTCTTGCTGTTATGAATAAAAAAACATAATAAAAATTTACAAATGAACTGAAGAAAAGAACAGTTTGCTTTTAGACGTGTTATTTATTTTAAAGATTCAACTTTTCAATTCAACAGTTTGTGTTAGAGAAAAACATTCACTGACTTTCTTGAGGAGAGTTGGACGACAGAATTGAAGCCTGTATCCCGAATCACACATCAGCAGCCACCAGTGGGAAATGTATTAGGACTCTAAAGTTAGGTTCAGTTAAGTTCAGCAAGGAAAGAAGAAAGGCAAACGTCCATCTATCCATCCACTACCTTCACAGCTTATCTTGTGAAATGCTTGCCGAGGGGGGGGGGCTGAAGTCAATCCCAGCTGACACAGAACAAAAGGCAAGTGACACCATGAACAAGTCCCCAGTCTGTCCCACAGACAGGACACAAGACAGAATAATCCAAAATCCTAAATTTAAGATTCAAACCACTTTACTAATTCCAGTGGGGGGTGATAGTTGTTTTTTGCACATGAACAGAAAAAACCTGATATCATGTTCATAAAGACTTTGACTTTGTGGCTGTCTTGAGCTGTTTTTATTTTATGGTACTTTATCACGTCTTTATCAGCTGATGAATTAAGTAATTGGACCTTGAACTTGTAACTTACGTGAGATCTGTCCGTCCTGTTGTTTGGTTTTGTTTTGTTATGAAGTAAATTCAATCATATTTGAATATTGAATATTGTTTATACAGCTATATTTTAATCATTCCAGTGCACATAATGACTACACAGCTATTCCAGTGTTCATTAAAGCCCTATTTTAGTTATCTCTATGCATTATGCATTAATTTAATTTGTCCTACCCACTGAAGCTTCTAATAAGAAGCAAAGATTTTAATCGAGATAGATACGTGGGCCTAATTTCCTTGAATGGTGCATTGATACACTGATAAAGTCTTATGGTGGCTTAATTTGAGCTGCTGTTTTTTTTTCAGACGTACGTTCGGTGAGTGGAGTACGGAGCTTTTTTCATAGAAACCAGTTCAGGGGCAACGTGTCGCTGCGTATCCAAGGATGCGATGCACAGCACAGCCACCAGATAGCACCAACTCTTTGGAAACCGGCACTCACAGTCCACAGTGTAGACAACCTGCTTCTCCACTATCAAACCTTTGTGAATGAAATATTAAAATGCTGATGAGCAGTACTTTAATTGGCTGATATTGTTCCTGATGTAACGTCTTTCTCTGATCGTGGCACGGTCTAATGAAATGAAGTGAGAGACTATAACCCTGAAAAGATTTTTAACCTGTAACTTCTGACTTCCGGTTACAAAGTCATTCTGTGTTTCAAATTCATTTACTCTCACTCAGTGACATAAATATTACATTTTAGAACTTTAGAGCATTCTCTGGAGTCTTGCCTTT
>JAUMHF010000005.1:16873860-16888988 GCA_032359275.1 Microctenopoma steveboyesi
AACATCCAACATTTACTCTTCTCTGCTAATTTTGTTTGCAGTTTGCAGCTGATCAGGTCACGTACAGCATTTATTTTCTGCGAGAAATGATGCATGAGTGCGAGCAAACTGTTCCTTTCCATGATTACAAAACATTTCAATGACGTTTATCAGATCTCCTGTAGAATGAAATAAGAACCCTGGCAGCTTTAATTCAGCTCTTCCAAGCTGAGAGCCATAGAAGTAGAATAATAAAGAATAGAATGTGTTTACATTTAAACAGAAACAGGCCTGCACAGTATTAATGATGTAGGTTTATACAATGTACCTTCATCTGTCTTGTAATGCCATAAATGATGTGTGATTTCATAAATATTATGCCGTCTCGGTGCTGAGTAACTGCAACAAGTTCCACTTGGACTCGTCGGGCAATCAGACACATGATTACTAAAAATGGGGCTAAATGTTTTCTCCCAGACCCCTCACTATAGAAGCCCTGTAGGCCTGGCTGCTGGAAACACAGAACACGTATCAGGAATTACCGGCTCCCGAGAAACATGGATGGATGGGAGAGCGAGAGAAACACGAAAGAGGAACTGCAAAAGGGTGTAGCATGGTGGAGTGATGCAGAGTGACAAGAAAAGGATAGGCAATGAAAGAATTCATTATTTCCTAACTCAATCTGTGGGATAGATGATAAGAGAGATCAATACCAGTGGTGATGCCCATTAGAACGCGCGCGTGTGTGTGTGTGTGTGTGTGTGTGTGGTGTTGTATGACCATGTGATGAGCTTAACATTTCTGAAAAAAAACAAGTCAATGAATTTAATATAAAAAAAACTATATAGAAATGGAGAATAAAGACAGACAAGGGAAACAAGAAGATGAATAGGAGCCAGAAACAGAGGAGAAAAAAACAGTGTGTGTCCTGAGCTCAAGAGATATCAGACTGTAACAGCAAAGAGGAAAATCTTTTCCTCACTAACCCACTAAATTAGATTTACCTTTACAATGAATCTGATGAACACTACAAGTCAAACGATTGGAGTAACCTTTTTTAATGTTCTCCTACAGGACAATGACCTCACACGCACCTCTCCGTCATGGCTTGTTAAGTGTTATGTAACTATATGTCTGAACAAGAGAGTGATAGAGTGCTGCAACAGTGGACCTGGCCTCAACACCTGTGGGAACTCCTGTAATAGAGTTGGGAAAACCACTCCAGGTGACCACCTCATGATGAGGTACAAAGCTGGAGTAGGAAGCTGTCAAAAGGTGGCTGCTTTGAAGAAACCTTTGTGTTTGCTACATTATTCAATATTTGTTCTTTCACATTATATCGTCTCATAGCCTCCAGTAATAATGTAGCTAGCTAACGCTAGCTTGTTCTCAGGATTAAAATGCAGATTGGCGTCTTCTCTCCAGTGATTCTGTTCCAGCACAGGTAATGAGAATGACACAAACTGGAAACACTGTTAGCCTTCCCGACTCTGATGGTGATTGGGTTGTCGGAGGAGTCGGCCAAGCGAGATGTGAAGAAATACAGGTCAGAGCCTGAGACAAATAGAGGTCCCCTTTCTTTCTCTTTCTCTTCACACTTGTCTTCGTGATTACACCTGGGAGATGAGGAGAAGCGTTATTACATCTGATCAATTTAAAGACTTTTGGGACTAGATCCACTGATGCGGCCGGAAAACAAACCCCACTGGGCTTGTTAAAGTTGGGAATGCGCCCTGAAGCGTTTCAGCTGTCATGTACTGACCTGTTTTAGTGTCTGCGGCAACGACAGTTTTCCGTGCGTTCTGTTTGCTTTTATTTACACAACAGAGACCAAATGAAGCAGTGGTTGGAATGTTTTGTCCTGAAGGGGGAGTGAATGAGGGGACGGGGTCTGCAGAAGGTAATTTCAACTTTGTCCTTATCTGACTTCACACCTGGAAGCATGTGCAGGGTAACACAGCTCCCTCAGACATGGATTGGTTCTGACTGGAAACACCTGACTCACCAAAATCTGTGATAGTGTGAGCAGAGCAAATACAAGTCAGGCCAGCTACAACAATGAATAATGTTCAACTAGCAGCACCGTTGCAGAAGCTGTTCATTTTGAGACATCACTGTAGTGTTTGCTGAAAATGCCCCCAATGCCAACTATTGGATAATGCTAAATATAATGCAACCACTATGGTATAACTATAAAAATCAGTCAACAAACTCACTCAGCAGAGTTTCGTATCTGTCTTAATGTCGGAAAGATTCACTACTGTAGCAAACAAAGTATGCTACTTGCTACTTCGCTCATCAACACTACAGTGATGTTCTTGATCCCAGATGCCCAAGTGGAGCTACTCTGTGTTCTCTTGTCCAAGGTTGGGAACCCATACCTCTCACTGCATCCTGGTTGTTTTCCAGCTGACCCTGCTGTCTCCATCACGGATTGACTGGATCAGTGTGTGTGTTGAGTCTGACAGAAACTGGATGATGCCAAACACGGCTGCAGACCATTTATTAATTTAGCATTTGCTCATCTTTGAGCTCCCACTATGTTATTCTTCCGATGCTGTACTGCAGCTCCTCAGCCTCCCCTCAGCTTTCTCCTATGACACACCTATCTCACTGTGTACTGTATACCCCCCTCTGCTGGAATCTGTTCATTCCTTGCTGGAGTATCTTTGCACGTCATGCTTAGACCCTCCAACCTTTAGTCTTTTCTCACCGCGCCTTGCTTGATCATACTTCACTTGAGATCTGGTCTCAACGTAGTCTAGTCTAGTTGGTGTTTTGCTTCTGTCTAGCTGCCCGTCTGCTACTCATGTAAAAGCCAGTCTTCATTATCCTGCTTGTTGGGAGTAACATTTTATCTTGCATCTAAGTTCACAACAAGGCGATTTCAAAGATTCTTTTTGGAGAAAGGATTGCTTTTTTTGGAAGCCAGTCTTCCTCCTTATCGTGCTGACCCTCGTAAAGTCACACATCAAAGAAATAAGATTCATTCATTGGATACCCTACATTTCTTATGTATTTGAACCAGTGCAAACTCCAGGTGCTGTGTGAGATTTTGTGATACATGTGATCAGCTGTGTCTAAACTTAGGAAACTCTAGAGACTGTTTAAAATGTTTTGAAATGGCTCATGAACACGGAAAAGCATCTGTCCTAAAAAGTTGGGAAACCCCATCTGCTGAGGAAGATTAAAATCTCCTTAATGATTGAATCTTATGGGGTTTTTAAGCAAGCAGTCGCAGGTCCAGAGCATTGTACAGTATTTCCATATTTTTGTTTGTTTAAATGTCCAACAAATGTGAAAATGCTATTTAATTAGCAAAGGTGCAACTCGTGTGTTTGTGATTTGACTTCATTCCTTATTGGTTGATTGTTTTTGTCCTGTTCTTGTCACCAATTCATTTTATTAGTCTGAATCATCTCTTCTGTCCCTCATAGCAACTGTAAAATGTCATTATTTGTCATTTTCTGGTCTTTGTGCATGGACAGAATCACAAATAAATGTCTCGAAGCTATTTTAGAGATGAAAACATTAACATCACATTACCACTCCTCGGACAGGTTGAGGTACAATGACCTTGCAAAAGTTGGTGCTTAATGCATTCAAATGAATCCCATAGTGTCCATCCAGCCCAGTACTTCTTTGTCCCTGTCAGTCTCCAGGCCAGAAAATGGAGGTCAAAGACAAATAAGATGAGGTCCTTGGCAGGAAATGTAATGTCAAGTGCAGAGAGCTTTCCTAAACTTTTTTTTAGCTTTTGCATAGTTTGAATGTGAATATTCTTTTCAGTATGTTCAATTTTCATTAAACCTCTTTCTCATAAAATAGCACACAACGCAAGTTAGGAAGAATATGAGGACAGAATAAGCAGATGCACTCTAAATGTTTTCTGTCAAATCAGGAATGAACTTGCTCAATCAAAATGCCGGCAGGAATCTGTTTTGAATGAAGTTTGCCTCAGTGCCAACAGCTGTACTGCACAGAGGGGTTAAACCATGAGGGGCATATTCCATCACTCTCTGTGTTTCAGCACCGTTAGAAAACTTGACACCTTAAATGTTCATTTTTATTGTTTATTATCTTGAAGACATGCACACTGCTGCATGGTGACTATATCCCATAAATAATCAGGAGAATTCATGTGTGACGTTTATGGGAAAGATTATTTTGGATTTGTGAACATTGTTACCGAGCAAATCATCCATGCAGAGGATGTTTTTTAGGCATGTGTTTTTTGTTTACTAGACAATCTTTGTCTATGACTGGAGCTAAAAATCACAGGACGTTTTTAGTGGGGGCTGTGACCTTATGAACAGAACTATTAATATAAACTGGGTCCATTTAAACTGTGGGACAATAACTCGGAGCTGGCATATTGGCGACAGCACACGTGATAAACACCTGGTCTGTTTTGTAAAGTTTTCAACCAGGAAATGTCAAAGTATCTGTCTGAGAGAGTTTATAGGTATTTGGTTTTCTATTGTTGTTGTTCACCGAGGTAAGATTAGCAGGAGAAAGGTCTACCAGTAGAACTCTGCCCACATTAGTCATTGATTGTTTCCTATATCTCGTTATGAAGAAATACTGCTATGGAGCTTAATGTGGTTTAGTCATAATAAGGAAGAACATGGAGTTTCATGTGGATACAAAAGTATACCCCACCCACAATCCTCTAATTGGTTATAATGTCTATCTACCAGGTTTATTGTGGCTATTTATCCTCTTTCTCATTAATAACGTCCATTACGTTATTGCTGCAGGTCTGGCCCACTCCACTCTCCCCAAGGTCTAAGATGTTTGGCATCAACGTATAATTAACTCAACCTTTGGCTCGCTCACTCTAAGGTCTGATTCCTTCACTATTCTCCACCATCCTCACTCTCTGTCTGCTGTTGCATCTTTGCATTGTCCTTGGCCATGTCAAACACGTCCTGTTGTCTGTCTCAGCCTTTTAGGAGACACATAATGACCAACGTGGGGTACTGAACAGAAATGTATTGCCTGTGCAACCATCCCCTCTCTGTTTCAATCAATGTGCCTGTTGTCTGCTAACCCTTCTTGATTGACTGATTGACAGTAATTATGAAACAATATTTCATTCAAAATGTGAATTCCAGCAGGAAATCCATACCTATGACATATGTCTGGAGTCAACTGTAGCTCTGCCCATTTCCCATTTAGCTGATGTGATTTTTTTCTCACTACTCTGCAGTATCTCAAAAATCATTATTTTCACTTTGATTTATGGCCAAATAATTCATATTCATCTCATTTTCAAATGGAAACCGCATTAAAGTTATTAACACCGGTTCTGATGCCTTTTATTATTATTATTGCCATACACACATTCCCACAGGCGGATTCTTAAACGGCCCAAATACACTGTTGTGATTACAATCGTCTGATAACTAGAAGACAAATGGACTGTGTCTGGCTCTGCAACATCCCTCCCGCGCTGCAAAGATCTGATAAGGTGTCAGTGGGAGGAGGGAGAAACAGGACGAGCGCGTTTGGGGACGGCGAGCAGCTGCTCGGTGCGCGCCACCTCCCCTCTCCACCACAGCGCGCCGCGCCGAGCCTCCGCTCGCTTCTACGGAGCCCGTTCGCGATTCCTGCTCTTCGTGCCAGAGCCTGCAGCTGTCACTGGCGCGTCCCACTGCCGCTGTTGTGGGAAGTCGTCGCCCCGGCATGATCAACCTACGGCAGACTTCTCTCTCCCGACGCGTCGGCGCAAACCCGAAGGACATCGCAACTTTTCCAACAATTTCCAGTTAGGAGGCTGAATGAAGACACCCGACAGCCCCGGACGGGAAAGATATGCAGCTGTGAAGGATATAGGAATGTGGAACACGGTGAGTTTGAAAACTACGTTTATCATCCCTGTGTGCACACAAGTGTTTGTTGGACTGCGTAGGCGTTCCGGAAAAATTAAGTTTGGAACGGAAGGCGCGTTTGCACGACTGATTTTCAATGCAAATGTCAGTTCACTGGAAACTGCAGCTCAGAACAGCTTATTGACATTTGAAAAAACACTTCATGTTTATTAAGGTCGCATCAAAATACCTAATCTAGAAAGACATATAAACATCTCCACATCTGTCTCCTGCAGTGAAAGGACCTGCCTCTGTCCCCTGACACCATGACCACAGACCTGAACCTGACCTCCCTGCTCAATGTGACAGATCTCCACAATCACACGAGAGGATGCTCCCTCACCAAGACAGGTTTCCAATTCTACTACCTGCCCACTGTTTACATCATGGTCTTCATCACTGGGCTGGTGGGCAACAGCCTGGCCATCTGGATGTTCGTGTGCCACATGAGACCCTGGAGCAGCATCTCCGTGTACATGTTCAACTTGGCTCTGGCTGACTTCTGCTACGTCCTCTCCCTGCCCTTCCTCATCTTCTACTACTTCAACAAAACGGACTGGATATTCGGGGACATCCTGTGTCGCCTGCAGCGCTTTATATTCCACGTGAACCTGTACGGGAGCATTCTCTTCCTGACCTGCATCAGCGTCCACCGGTACACCGGGGTGGTGCACCCGCTCAAGTCTCTGGGCCGCCTGAAGAAGAAGAATGCAGTTATTACCAGCGCGTTGGTGTGGGTGGTGGTGATCATAGGCATCTCCCCCATCCTTTATTACTCCAGGACCGGCTTGAAGCGTAACGCCACCACTTGTTACGACACCACCACTGAGGACGAGTTGTCAGGTTATTTCATCTACAGCATGACTTTGACTGTGTTCGGCTTCTGCATCCCTTTCATTATCATATTTTGTTGCTACGGTATGATTGTCAAAGCGTTAATCTACAACGATATGAGCAACACTCCCCTGAGGCAGAAATCCATCCATCTGGTTATCATTGTGCTTGCTGTCTTCGCCGTCTCCTACCTGCCGTTCCACGTAATGAAGAATCTCAACATGAGGGCCAGGCTGTACTTCCAGAGCCCTGACATGTGCGACTTTAACAACCGCGTCTATGCCACGTACCAGGTGACGCGGGGGCTTGCCAGCCTCAACAGCTGCGTGGATCCTATTCTTTACTTCCTGGCTGGAGACACGTTCAGGAGGAAGCTGTCCCGGGCCACTAAGAAACCCTCCAGGAAGGGGGACAACGTCCTACAGTCCAAGAGCGAGGAGACGGCGCTCAACAGCCTGGCCGAGTACGTGGAGAATGGGGACCGGAGGCTGTGAGGGCTGAGAGTCATGTGTGGATATTTACCACAACATAGTATTGAATATTTAAATGCACTGTGTGGACTGAACGCTGTAGAGCCTACTGAATGACGGATCATACAACTATAGGATTAACCCTACGATAACCGTTGCCCACGTGCAGCCTGTCGACGTTGATAAGCTATTTCACTGTATTGTCCCGTGCATGTGTTGTACTCTAAACTTCAGAGCCATCACTCTTCATTCGTATTGACTAGGTTGTTTACACCTTGGACAAAATGACAATTCAGACAAGCTTAGGGGGGGGGGGTGTAGGTTTCTCCACAGATAATAATGTCCTGTTCAGGTAAAAGTGAAGCGAAGACGGATAGCGTCTTCCCCCGCCGCTAAGCTGATGCTTAATCAATAGCTATTAAGCGGGTGTGAAAAGAAAGTGTGCTGAGGATGGCTTTTAGAGATAGTAAATGCACTGACCCTCTGACTGCTGCATGGATGTGCTGTGCAGACATCGGAATACACTTTGACCCGGGACTCTCTGCTCAGAGGGCTACCTTTCACACGTCATTTCTCCATCTGTCACCGACTGGCTGAGATGTTTTGTCGATTCATATTTCTTTCTGACAACTCTGCAGAGGCTTTTTGTTTCCCACAGTCCTCATTAATCTGTTCCCTCCCCCAAAAAAAGAGAAGTACTACTAGCAGTATTTTGTGTATATGAAACGACGGTTGATGTTTTCTTTCAGGTGTACTGTACAGGATGTTGTGATGTTCCAGGGTAGTTTGTACTGTTCGTCGTGTTGTAAGTCTGTATCAGTAATCCAGACTTTTAGTGCATGAGTCCAGTATCAGATGCCACCAGTGAAACACTGACTGCACGCAGCAGGTTCTAACAACTCAATTGTTTGTCGTGTCATAGAGATTAATAGGCTAGAAAAGAGCAGAGCTCTATCATCTGCTTTGTGACTTCATCGATGTATTGAAGAGTTGAGATACCTCAAAGTGAATACTGCACTGTGTCTGTGTTTGGCAGATAATGATTTCTGTTTCGTATCTGTTTTTTCCAGATAAGTGATTGTGGAGCTCTCTCTGTATATATTTAGACTCTGGACTAGACTTAGGTGTTTCGTCTGTACTAATGCATTTGTAAACGTGTAATGTGATCAAATATTGTCAAGAAAGGAAGTGATTCACCTGTACAGGACATTTGAGGCCACATGTATCTTTGTCATTAAATTTTTGTATTTAAAACATACCAGACAACGCAATAAGACTCCCGCACTTCTTTAAGGTCCCTGATTTGCAACACTTATGTCGCCGCATTCGTACCAGCTGCTGTGAGAGAATGAGCGCTGTTGGTTTTGCAGAGATTTTGTGCAGTCATTTCTGTCCTCTCGCACGCTGCACCTCTGTCTCCATGCTGATGTGATTTTCTTTTTCAACACAGCCAGGAGGAAGTGAGAGGACAAGTTAGGAATAACGAGTGACACCTTTTTCTCCTGGCTGATCCCAAGACAGCTTTTGTGTGCCTCACAATGGTTTAGGGTTATTGAGGCAGACAGGGGTGTGAGGCTGTCGCCAGGACCCCAGGCCTGAGCAGTGTTGCGGGCACAGGAAACTGACCCATTCTCGTCCTCTGAAATACAGGATGAATGAATACAAACGCCTTTTGATTTCCTTTGAGGTGCAAAGTGCATATTTGGCCTTAGCGAATGTGCATGCGTGTGTGTCTGGCAGCCTGAAGACAAAGGAGACATTAATCAAGTAGGTGACTGTTTTAGTTGTTATTTCTGTTTGTTGTTTCTTTGTCATATTAATACTGTATGTTTTCATCTCTATTTGTAAAATAACTAACGTCTGTGCTATTTGTGAATTTTACACAAAAGGAAGGGTTATTTAGTCGGATCCAAATCCCGAGCCAGAGTCAGTGCTTTTGAGCAGGACTGTCGGATCTTGACTTGCAGCACGCTGGGATTCTTGCCAGTGTCTCCTCCCTTCTCAGTCACCTCTCACCTCCTTCCTTTCACATGCTCTTCTTTTTTATTCTGAGCCTAGAACTAGAAAAAAGGTTTTCTTTGGTGCATTTCACCACCTTCGGGGGAAGATTATTTGAAGAAGTGAGAACAGACAGCCTGCTAACAGGAAGAAAGAGGGAGAAGCTGAGTGTGAAGAGCAGTAGCAGTTACAGAGAGCAAAGTTTGTGTGTGTGTGTGTGTGTGTGTGTGTGTTTGTTGTACCCAGGGACGCCGTTGTTGGTTGTTGGTGGTGCTGGGGAGCTTTGTTCTTGGAGATTTACAGTGGGAGCCAGCACAGCCACATCCATCACCGGGACACCCGCTTGCTCGAGCCAAAAAAACTACCACTAACCTCACAAAAAACCAATGCATTAGAGACGTTGCCGTGTGGTCCTCTGGTGAGTAACCGCTGAGCCAAACAAACATGGGACGGCGCAATCACTGTGATGCGGTGAGGTTGCAAATTCAGGTGTATCCATCAACTTCATGTGAGAATGCTACCCAGGTCACAAGACGATATAAACTCATAACTGATTCCACACTGTGGCAGCATTAAGCATGTATTAACAACCTGTAATAACCACAAATATAACCTGGTTGTTTCTTGGCTGCTCTGCCTATAAAGACCATTCCTGATCAGGATCAAGTTACTGTAAACCTATATACTGTATATAGAGCTTAGAGTTGATCATCTATACAGAATGACTGATGGTCTATGTGGCTGTGACAGGAAAAGCTATTTGAAATGATCCTGCGGTGAGTGTCTTCAGGGCGTCTGGTGTTGATCTCCTTTGTCCCCATCAAATGACCTCACATTCATCGTCATACGTACAGCATATTTATCATCACAGAAAGCCAAAGAGGCCATGAGTTGTCTCCTCCTCCTCGCTGTTCAGTGTTTTATACTTGCTCCAGTCTAGTTTTATTTCGTCAGCGGACATTTACAAACACAGTTATAAATTCGGGCTAAAAATAAATCAGTGTTTGTGAGCATGATTCCATGTGCCACCGCGTGTGTGCCAGCACAAAACAGGCACAGTGAAATAGAACTAGATTCTAGAAACAAGTATGAAACACTGAACAGCAGGGAGGAAGCAAACAAAATAAAAGACAGTTGCACCATTAATGTGTGCGAGTACAAAATATCGCAAATGGGAGCTGACATTTTGGAGTCAAGCGTACGACTCGGTCCGCTGCCTGTTTCTAGACTCAGACTCTGTGTTGTGAAAGCATTAAATGAGGCTCAAAGAACAAGTGGGAGTGCCTGGGTGATAGAGATGGTGTCATATTTCAGCTTTCGTAACTTTAATGATCAGTATCTATCTACAGTCACTCCCACCTGGCTGCTTGTTGACTCTCTGCGTCGTCATCGATCGACTCCAACAACTCGCCCCACTGTCTGACATCAGACAATGGGGTCACAATGACTGATCAAGCAGCTTAACCTGAACCAAAAGGACGACGTCTGAACGTCTAAAGGTGGCTTGACTTGGTTGGTGTAAGGTTTGAATATGACTCGATTTGGGAGACCACGACATTTTCTGCCAGTGTGGACAAACTGGGCTGTTTGATTAGAGTGTATGTAAAAATGTTCAGGAGAATAAGTGCGTGTCCTGTGAAGTATACATCCAAACTGTAACTCTGAAAGTGAAAGACAAAGGAAAAAGCCAAACAAATGGATAAAAGTCAGATACTGACACGGCGATGACAAGTAAAGCAAATAAATAAAGACTTGCTTAACGTACCGGTTAAGACTAATTACATCAGTAACTGCACAGGCTTCTGCATGCTCTGCTGCTCTGGCCTTCACTTTATATCATCTGCTTACTGTCTAATGCCTTGTGCCCATGTCCCTAGACTAGAATCGTGTTCTACAAACATAAGTCAAAAACAGAAGAAATGAATTGAACGTTGGAATATATCTAAAGCCCAGAGCTTAACTGGAAGCCTGCGCTGTGATCTCAACTAAAATGAAACAGCCTGCGGCTTGTCTGCTAGTTGTGCAGCTACTGTAAAGGATGATGAGCCATGCAGTCCGCTGAGAGTCCAGTGCTTTTATTAGCTGGCAACCTGTCAGTCTGCCCGCTGCCCTGCTGCAGGCAGCATGATAAATCTCTTTAGACCAAAGTTTCTGTACTGAAAGATTACATCCACTGCTGTGCTGGTGTGTGTCTCTCAGACGGTGGCAATAAGCCTGTGCATATAAGGAAAGGAAAGGGCTGTGCACCAAGCCAAGTGTAGGCACGTCTATATATACAGAAGACAAAGGAAGGAAATATTTAGTCATATGCCAGTCAAAGGTAAGAGGTGGGGTCAACATTCGCCTTCACAAGTCCTGAACAGTTCTGTTGTTTGCTGGTCCTGAGCTGTGTGTGGTGGGAAACACAAAAGCCTCCGCTTTTGCTGGGGATTGGGATCCCTGCACGCCCTTAAGTTCTTGATATCTGTTTAGATTTGACTTTAGCAGCTAGAGTTCAGCTATATTAATGTTACACATGCATTTTTATCCTCAAATGTTTCTCCAGTAAACCACTAGAAGAGCCGACCAATAAATGACCTTCCTAAGCAGCCTTGCAGGTTGTTTCAAAGAAAGCTGCGCGCCTACGTTTAAAAGATGGTGCCACATTCACTCCTATGTCATCTTCTCACTGAGCACATGTTTTTCTGGGCCAGCGGAGCAGGTGCACCGTCCAGTCTAGTGAGGTGAGAGCATGCACGCGTGATATAAAGACTCTTTCATAATGATACCTGTTGGCTTCCCCAGACACATATACTGTATAAGATAAAATCATAGAAACACGCCTCACGTATAGATTTTCACCACTGGATGGAATGAACGAATCTGAAAATGTCTATAGACACTTTTACAGTTGGTCTTTTTCCAGGGATTGGGAGTGGAACTCAGGAGTGATGATGTCGCTGTTAAGAGTTGGAACCTGCCTCATCCGGATTGCGTGGATATTATTTGACAGTCACCAAAACAAACCGCGCTCAGAGTCATACTCCTAGCTACCTTCCTGTTGGGGCACATGCTGTAAGCACATGACATCACGTATAGCTTCACCTGAGCCCCGCCCACTTCTAAACCCCTGCAGAGAACTACGGTGGAAATAAGGTTTTACTGTATTGAAATGCTGGTAATTAAAGTTTAAAGTTCAATCATTAGTACAGAAAAGACTAAATAAACTTAATATTGTAATTTGCGTGCATTTGTGTGCAATTTGTGTTTCAAATCTCAAATTTAAATCCTGGAGTGTGTTCGATATTGGTTGTGTTTCTTAATTTCAGATCTCTGTATACTCGCGGTACAGTCTCACCATGACACAGGCTCAATGAGCGCTGGTGCTTTTCCATCCATCTGCTCCCTGATTGGAAAATGGAAACAGAGCAAAAGATCATGAGAACCATTATTTTCTGATACAAGTAGCACAAGTGTTGTTAAACACAAAGTCGTAAACACGGATTTGTCAGCTTTGACAGACTAAAGTGGCAGGTCAGAGTTATATTGTTTATGACATGCACGTTTATCCCTGCATGCTGGAAATGTGAGTCATTCATTGACATTTGTTTATTTAGCTCAAAGCCAACTTTCTGGACCAAGGTTCAGCATCTGAGGCAGCTTGTTGAACGTTGGATGTTAATGGACTTGGCCGTTAATGGAATCCATACATACGTAAATATAGGAATAATAAGCATATGTATTTGTATGTATGCTTATTCATTACAGTCTAAACACATAAACCATTTCTTGTGCAGCCCAGCTTCTTGGTGTCAGTAACCCACAGTCTCAGCATGACACAGGAAGACCTGTTTGTTACACCTCGGAGGAGCCGACTGGTCAGAATCTTTGAGGCAGACTTGCTGGGTGGAAAATCTTTTCAAATCCAATTAACTTCTGTAGCTCGCAAAATATGCACAAAAGCAGCGATAGCAGTTTTTTTTAAGTTGGTGTTAATTAGTATTTTTATGTTAACTTAGCTCCTTGAAAATGAATCACTTTTTTTCCTCATGATTTTGTCACATATTCGATCTCCATATGTGCACGCTGCAGTTTCCTGTGAGTGCACATGGTCACAGGTTTCTCGTGAACTGTTTCCTCGTCTGTTTCCTTTTCCCGGCCTGTGAGTGTTAATGATCCACCGCAGATAATGCTGTGTTATATAGAAACTGGATCCTTGCAGAAGGCGTGTTTTCCTTGCTCGTTAGTCAGATGTTTAGCAGGTGACTCTTTTTCTCTCGTTTTTATTGTTCTGCTGCTTTATTGGTTTAGGCGTGTTTCAATGGTGAAGTGTACCAAGGGAAGGTCTTGTCAATCCCCACAGAGTCTATATCAAGATATGATTCTGTTAGCCCCTGGGTGCAGAAAAGAATTAAACTGCTCCCACCTTTTAATCCAACGTCTCTCTCGCCTTTAATTCTACTGACATACAGAAATGCATTTGCCAATATTAATAATCTACGCTGTCCACAAATGCACATGCACACTCTCCTCCATTAGACAGTCAGCGGCAAGAGTGCATCATCGTCCTCTCGAGGCAGAAAAGAGCTGACAAAACGTTTTCCCGCTAACATCCTGAGAGGCAGAGTTAATCAAAGACAGCATGACAATGTGAATTTTTTATTTTCTTTCATAACCAACTACTTGTTAGTGTTACCAATTTCAGCACACAACCCCTCTCCCTGACCCCCCCCAGTGATTAGTTGCCCCCTCACCAGACAGCTCCTCTTCACAGTTCTCCTTTTTTCTTTCCTCTTCCCCTCTAGCCTCGTTGTTTAGCTTCCTTTATCCTTTGCTGCTTGGCTGCCTCACCCTATTAATCCTAGCAATGCAGTGTCTGTGTGTGTGTGTGTGTGTGTGTGTGTCTATGTAGGCTATAAGCAGTTGGAAGCAGTATGAGAGTGTAGCGGCTACACAAGTGTCTACGCATGATTAATGGTTTGGGTTACGAGGGGTGAAAAATAGCAATACACACACAGACACGCGCACCAACCTACATATATTGTACGTACAGGAAGGGGCGTAGTGTCGCAGGTGTCCTGCTAATATCTTATCTGGTGGGAAGTGAAATAGGGATGTAGTGAAAAAGAAGTGGAAGTGGAGAGTTTTAAAAAGAGATGGCTCATTAAAGACGGGCGTAATTGTGAAACTACTGTTGCAGCTTCAAGTACAACTGAAACATTGAGGTCAAAAGTGCCTCAATCAACAGCTGAGTTAGTTCTCGTTGTACACAGCTCTGGTTTGGAGCAAAGAGAAACGCATGTGTACATTTGCATGTGTTTGTGTGTGTGACTGTAAGTGGATCCACTTGTCCTGGTTTCCCTGCTAAACTTAGCCAATGACTGTGGTCATGAGTGGAGATCAGCATGGGTCACTGAGCAGCACTTGGCTGTGGCTGACCACTTATTATCCTGCTGAAGGAGGCCTGAGTACCTGTTGCATCAACCTGCACATCTCTACACCGCGGGAACGTGCCGATCAAACAGATATCAATCGAGTGGTGGGTGGCAGCACTGTGAGTCACAGAGGCAGGACTCCTGACAGTGGCTTTAAGGTCATGTCCATCCTAAGTCAATTCTGATTCTCAACTAGCTTAGACTAGACTCATTCTGAGGGGACTTGAACACAGCAGAGCTGTTTCCTGACCGTTGCGCCCAAGAAATCCAATAATTCAGATGGTAGCAGTGTTGGACACACAGTCTTAATACTGAAGACAACATAAAAAGGTGAAGGCCTGTTAAGTGGACCACGAGCCCTCATCTCAGCTCATCCACATCTGTGACCACACAATTACATCAGCTGTTGTATGCCGCACAACATCAGCCAGTAAGTGGAATTCTTTTCAGCTAATCCACGCTTCTCTTACTTCCCTTAAAGGAAATGTTTGACATTTTAGAAACTAACTAAACTAAATTGAACTGAAGGCTTGAACCTCATGGGAAAGACTTTCTTTGCT
>JAUMHF010000005.1:16908601-16977753 GCA_032359275.1 Microctenopoma steveboyesi
TAGATAGATAGATAGATAGATAGATAGATAGATAGATAGATAGATGGATAGATAGATAGATAGATAGATAGATAGACGGATAGATAGATAGATGGATGGATGGATAGATAGATAGATAGATAGATAGATAGATAGATAGATGGATAGATGGATAGATAGATAGATAGATAGATAGATTGACAGATAGATAGATAGATAGATAGATAGATAGATAGATAGATAGATGGATGGATAGAGAGATAGATTGACAGATAGATAGATAGATAGATAGATAGATAGATAGATAGACAGATAGATAGATAGAGAGATAGATAGATGGATGGATAGAGAGATAGATTGACAGATAGATAGATAGATGCTTGGAGCAGCTTCTTTATCCTTTATCTTTATTTTTATGCTTCTTTCAGTCTTTTGCTTCACAAGATAAAATAAACAGCCTGGGGGTCCAAAGAAGTCTAATCTATTTTTCCTGCTCCTACACAGTGACTCATCTATCCACACTCCGCTAACCCCTCCTTTCTCTCCCTCTCTCTAAGGATGGCACATTGGTAGAGAGCCTTCTCTCCCAGATGGGCTGTTTGCCTGTGACCCCACAGACTAATGGAACACTTCACCATGACACACTTTCACATCTGAAATGTTTATTAGATAACTGTATGCAAAACGGTAAATCTCTGCCTGCATGTAGGTCTCACTGTATGTCTGTGGATGTGGCAAAGAGAAAGCACAGAGATTCATTCCTAGCTGTGAACACACACGCTGTATCTAGTGGCCGTCATTTGGTTTGTCAGAACTTGCTTATCGAATCATAACTGGAGGAGGGGCTTGTATTTTCTGTATAATAATAACTGTGATCTGATGATGTTAGTCAGTGGATCGAACTACAGCTGACCTTGTATCCTGTAAATCCTCTCATAGCGTCCCCTCAGCCCTTAGCTGATCTTCTACTTAGTTTCTGCCTCATGTGTATCAACAGATGTCTGCAAAACCTCCTGTAACAAAGCATTAGATGTGCTGCTGTTGGACCTCTGTTACGTGGAGACTCTAACCAGTAAGCAGCTAATCATCATTGTCTGACTATCGCTGCCGACCAGCTGAGTCACTTCTGTGTGCAGTTTTTAGGTTCTCCCTCCACGTGTGCAGGTTTCATCCCACAGTCCAAAGTCCATGCAGGTTAGATGACCTGATGACTCTGCATAGCCTGTAGATGTGAATGTGTGATTGGACACGTCACATCTAACCCACCTCTCCTCATCTATCCGCCTGGATCTGCTCCAGTTCCCTGAAATGTGCTAACGGACAAGCGTACAGCTGCTGGATGGATGTATCTATTGAATTGGCAGCTAAATGTATAATTAGGAATTTTCCTTTATGAAAAGGTGTGTTTGAATCCACAAATTATACCAAATGTGAAATTGTTAATTCCCCGTGTGACATGTGATAGTGTCTGTATCATTATGAAACACAACACACACTTGAACTCAATGACAGCTGGGCCAGTGTGTTTGTGGGTCTATGACAAGGCCTTCATTTACCCAGAATACAATGGTGCCAACTAGTACAGTCTCCCTACTGTCTCATCTCGTGGCCAAATGGCAGGAATCCGGCTGGCCAACAGTATGGCTCCTCTCTCTTTACTATTTTTTGGGGCAGACACGCTCATTCACACGAGCACAAGAGCCCACTCAGTCTCTGAGTGAGTAGCAGCATTCATGGAGGGAAAACAGTGAATTTGGGAGGCTGTTTGGTCAGTGTTTGACAAGAGAGAAGAGGGCAAACGTTCTAAAACAAGCACCTCACACACGCATGCATGCACGTAGATACGGAGCCACAACATCCCACCCAGTTTCAGTTTCCTGTCAACGGCTACAACAGCATCTGCCTGCAAGCCGCAAGACCCAGCCCCGTCTTATCAACTGCATGCTCAGACACGGCCTCAAAACTCTCCAGTGTGTGTGTGTGTGTGTGTGAAAGACTGAGAGAGAGAGAGAGGAAGAGAGAGAGGACGTGTGTGTGTGTGTGTGTGTGTGTGTGTAAAAGACGGAGGGAGAGAGAGAGAGAGAGAGAGGACGTGTGTGTGTGTGAGACCCAGGAGGCATGAGGAATGAATTCACTTCACAGGAATGCACAGCTGAGTCTGGGTGTTTTTAAATCAAAACACCTACTGTATGTTTTTGATCAGTGGCCTCTACTTTCACCTAAAGCTCAAAAAACTTTCAAACTGTTGTTGAATTATGCTCTATTTGTAAAACCAATACACAGTATTACCGTATTTTATAACTTTCAGATACAGAAATGCTCATGTTGCATTTCTCGGCTTAATTTACACGCAGGCTTTTATCTACTTGAACTGATTTCTATCTGCTTATTGTTCTCGCCCCATGTGCATACGTCTCTCTCACTGCAGCTGTTACATTCTTTACAGAACATCTACATCTTGTCCTGGCTTGAATACTTGCTCTTTACCGCCTACAGTTCTCTGAAAATAGACAAATAACCCGTGGGGAGCCTGACACATTCAGCGCTCTGCACCTTGACAAACAGTGAAATTGCTGTTTGCAAAGCTACGATTTCATTACCACATGTTGCTCCTCATTCTACTGGTTTTTTTTCCTTTTCTCCAACTGTTGTGGGTGTCCCCAAGGCTAAGAGCGATGCTGAAACCTAAAGAGAGGATGATCAGATGCTGAGGATTAGAAACACAACCAACAGCGTGTTGTGCTTTAAGTCTGACACACTTGGATTTCGTACACAAGCCTCGGGTCAGACCTGCACCAATCTGAGCAACTACAATAAACTATTAAATCACATTCAAACAATGAAGTCCTGTAAGGTGAGCAGAGATCCCACCTTGTCCAGTCACAACAGCTTTTAGCAGCTGAATAGGACGTGTGATAAACATGTGACACTCATTATTACGTACATGCACGTACAGGCCAGTGCAAACATGACCTCCTTACACTTCACAGTACTACACAGAACAGGAGCATCTTCACTAACAATCTGCTTCATCTGACTTTTTTAAAAAACCCTGGATAAATTCTATCACGTGTCATGACTGAGTCATTTACTGTTGTTCTCTCGCGTCTGCACTCCTAAATCCTAAACCTCTGAGTGCTGCAGACTAATCTGAGGTGGCAGACATAGAAAGTTGATCCATTTTACAACATTACATCACAAACAATACGCTATAGTATATACCGTATCATCGGCAGGCTTGTGCTGGTACATGATACCCACAAATCATAGTGTAATTATATACTGTACACAGAGGGAGTGAATAGAGATACAACAGACAAGTGCAGACAGCACCAATTAAATGCTGGTTTAAGTGTGTTGTCATGGTGACTAAGCTAGTAGGCTACCTCTGAAATTCTGTTTCATATGAAATGCCGTTGCTTTTGTTCCGGCGCCTCTCTCTTTATCCTTAACCTTCCCGCTCGGTGCGTCTGTCTCTCACTTCATCCTCGCTCGTATTCATCTGCGTAAGAAACATCAAAAAAACGGCCCCAGTCAACCAGCTCCCAACTGTCTCGTCTTCCTTTCCGCCCCTTTCTTTGTACGTCTCTTTCTATTTCTCGTTCAGCCTGTACCCCCCATTCATTTTAGAACGTTAGACAGTTAGCAGACATTGTGACACAAGATGTGGCGGGGGTGGAGGATTTGGTGCCATGGGGGTTTGTACAATCAGCTTCTCCCAACAGTTGTACAAAAAAACACCATGTTCCATTGTTTACTCGGGTGCTGAGAGACACTGAGGTAAATGGTTTTATGTGATCTGTCTAATCTGAGAGAGAAAGCCTGAGTGGAGGAGAAGCGTGGGAGCCGTGGAGTACTTTGATTTAAGTGACCTTCCCTTTTTATGCAGTCTGGCTCTGCTGCAAGTTCACACAGGTATAAAGAACAGACAGAAAAGACACACAGACAGGAACATAGAAACAGGAAACAATGACTATCTTTACAAATTCTCCTTTTTTTTTAAAATCATTCCAGATACGTTTTATTCTTCTAATTTTTACTTCTTTTGTGTGTGCTGTCTATCACAGTGAACATGACATCTGCATGCATTTCTTATTGCTTAGCAAATAACATTTGTGATCTGGAAACACAGGAACAACAATAAAGTCAGAGAAAGCAAGAAACACAAGAGATTACACAATTGGACCGTTTGTAAACAACTGCAGCTAAAAGCTGTTGTTATTTGGCATCAGTGTCTCTAACTCATCATAACTAATCATTGATTACATTTTTACATGTTACAACAAAATTTGTATTCTGCATTTGACTCATTCCCCTAAGGGGGGAGCAGCGAACAGCCACAGGGGGCGCTGAGGAGTGTCTCGCTCAGGGACACACCTGGCATGGGGGAAGGGCTGGGATTCGATCCTGCCACCTTTTGCTTCCCAGTCTGATGCTTATCCCATTGAGTTACCAGGCTCAGGGTTGCTTCATGAAGATTTCCAGTCAGGATTTTCTTCTCTTGGCTTCAGATAACATTCTTCTCTCTATCCTTGTGAGCTAGTTAAATCTTATCTACTAGATAAATCCCATTTTTTTTTATGTTAATAATAGTTAATAATGATTTCTCCATGCACACGAGAGTTAGTCACGGAGTTCCACAGGGCTCTGTGCTTGGACCCATTCTCTTCACTTTAAACATGTCTTAGGCAGTATCATACAATATTATACACACTAAACTTCCATTGTTATGCAGATGACATCCAGCTATATTTATCTATGAAAAGAGATGAAATAAATGTATTAGTAAAACTTCAAGCTCGATAGATTATTATATTTTAGCCTCAAAACAAAGAGACGTGTTATGTAATCACAATAATCTCAAAGACCTCATTGATCCATACCGCCCCAGACGAGCACTTTGCTCTCAGAGTGCTGGTCTACTTGTGGTTCCTACAGTTTCTAAATGTTGGCCGGGGAGCAGAGACTTTAATTATCAAGCTCCTCCTCCTGTGGAACCAGCTCCCTCTTCAGGTTCAGAAAGCAAACACACGCTTTACTTTTAAACCGGCTGTCTACAAGCCTTCCACGCCAAAAGGCAAATCATTGCCTGATCTAAACAATGGTTTGACTTAAAATGATCATTATGTAGAAAATGACTGAATGAGTAAAAAGAAAAAAATCCAAATCTTATGGACTACTGCTTCAACAATCAAGGCATGAGCTCATTTCTTGCACGGATGATCTCACGCTGCAGCGTCTTGATTCACTTCACTGCGTATTAAAATAATGAATTAATGAATATCTACCTGTGCATCACTATGCTGGCTTCAAATTCTCAATTGTCCAATTTTACCCCCCGGTGGAAGGCGTGATGTCAGCCGGTGTGCGCTGATGAAGTCACTGTTTTGTGAAAGTAAATAATCTTAAATCATTCTTCATCACCCTGCAGACTTTGATTATGTGACAGTGACTTCATCCACTCTGTCAGCCTTGTGAAGGTGCCATGTCAATACGTCCTGCAGGGTATTTCCAGAAAATCCCATTTGGAGCAAGAGAAAAAAAAATCCTGTTCTATTATGTGTCACAAATGCTAAGAAACATTGACATGGTCACCTGAGTCCCTTCCCTCCAACTGGGAACAGCGAAGTGAAAGATAAAGTGTGTAGGAGAAGAAAAAATAACTTACAGGGCTGTGGAATGAAAACCAGCTGAAACACAGGGATAGGACTTTAGCCCGAGAGAAAAACAATGTAAGCAGATGAGAGAGAAAAGGGATGTTGCCAAATTTGTCAGCAGCAAACGTGGCATGTTGGGCAGAACTGTCATTCAGCGGTATTCTGTGCCGCTCAGGAGCCGTGGCTCTACAGCAAGCGGAGAGGTGTGGGAGGGAGGACTGACAGGAGACCGAGAGGAGGTGTCTCTTCAGAGAGCCTCTCTGCGTTATGACTGAGCGATAGGACGTGTGTGAGATGGCTGCGCATTCAAGTGGTTTGGAAGGACGCTGGCGTTGAGCACGTCGTGTGCTCGTGTCAGGCAGATGAGAGTTGTCAAAGCGATGACTTTCTTTGCCTCTCCACAAACAAAGAGAACCATTTTGCTTGTCTCTCAAAATGCACTCACACACATTCACAACCATTTTCGCCGTTATCGTGCATCAGTAATAATCAGCATCAACAAGATTTGATTCACAGCCTCGTCACCAGGCTAGAGCAATTGAAAGGGGGAGAGATACGGAGAAAAAACATGCTAGGAAGATTGCTGAGGAAACTAGGCTGGAAGAGGACTGAAATAGCCTTTGGCGCAGTATGACTAAGACTTTAATTGCAGAGGGACAGACATGTGGCCCTCTATTGTACGTGTGTACGTGTGTGTGTGTGTGTGTGTGTGTTGTGGGTTTTGTGCAAAGTGTAGCTGCTTCCTTATTCATATCCAGAACAACTACCGGTATACAAAGATACTGCTTATCATGCAGTTTGGAGAAGGATCGTTTCTTCTCCATGTCTTGTATATGTGTGCGTGTGTGTGAGTATGTTAGCAAAAACCCCTCTGTTCCTGCTCCCGCTCTGTTTTTCACACATTCTCCTCCACAGATAACATTTTTCCCTGATGCCTTTAGAACCACGAGAGCAACCTTCGTGTGCCTCCTCTTTCTTTCTCAACATCTGGCCTCTTCACATGAGATTTTCTGCCACCAGATGAGTCAAACCTAAGCTGCAGGGTAAATGTGTGTTTGTGAGTGGAAAGAATAGAGAGGTGTGAGCATTGGGACTTGTGAGCTTGTGTCTTGGCTGCAGGAAATCCCAACAGTAAATAATTATCCTTAATTGCATCCAACATATTGCTAATGGCTCTCAGTTGTTTCTGCTGTTTACCTAAAATGAATCAGTGGCTGCAGGGAAAACTCTTTGCCATATCAGGAGTAATCAGTGAATCTGTCTTCACCTGAAACCAGTGGAAGAATATTCATGTAGCAGTTTTTGGAGAAGCTCCATCGCCTCTAGCAGAGTAAAGAGACTGTAGTGGAGAGTGAATGAGTTTGTCACTCACTCACACACACACACACACACACACACACACACACATTCACAACTTTTTCTCACGGTCACACATTTAACTGCAGACTCCACTCCATAGTTATTAGAGAGGAAGTGATGCTGTCACTTCTTCCTGTTGGAGTGTTTGTCGGTCCTTCTGGTGTGTGTGCAGGACATACAGTACATTGTGTGTGTGTGTGTACTGTATGTGCTTATGAGATTATTAGGATGTGTGCTGCGGGTATGATATTTGAATGAGAGGATCTTTATTGTTTTGTACAATACAAGCAGGCAGTGAACTCTGCACCATATTTCATTCATCGAGTTTGTTGAGCAGCTTTGAGAAAAGTACTTCGATTAGGCAGGGTTTATTTTATATAAACTTTTTAGCACTTTACTTATTTCTTGGTAACTGTAATTGGGTAATAGTTGAGTAATATTTTCAGAATAACAAAAAAATAGTTGGCTAATATCAAAGTAATAGCATGTCAAAGTACAGTAATACCCCAGTAGGAACCAATTTAATAGTTTGATGCTGACAAGCTAATAAAGCTAATAAATATTTACATAACAACAATTTAACCAGGTCATTATTTGAATAGTATAACTTTTATAAAGCAAAATCATAGTAATATAAGTAATAACCATAATGTGCATCTCTTGAGTTGGAAAATTTCCTTTTAAAATCCATAGAGTCCCATTATCACACTTACTGTCAAACCAATTGTCCTTAACGTTGCAAAATGTAAAACAGCATAACAAGCTCCACATGGGTTTTAATGAATTCCACCTTCTTTCCTTGCTATAAGGCTTTAGGGCAAGCGTGTTGTTTCTTTTGTTGAGAGCAGATCTGCAGTTTATGGACTATAAGAGCAGTTCAATATGCTAGAAGACAAGTGAAGCTGCAGATGACGAGAGAAGCAATTACTGTGTGTTAAGTGACACCTTCGTTCTCACTTTGCAAAGAGAAATCACTGATAAACATGTGGACTAAAAAAAAGCCTTTGGAGACATGTGTACTTTGGTATGTGCTTACAGAAAAGTATTCTAATAAATAATGACAATAAAGTGCAGATGTGAGCAGCTGCATGTGTGTGTCTCTTTTGGTTTGCTGACACTCTCTGAACAAGTCATCTGCTGGTTATAAGTGGCATTAAACTATGTAATTTTGTTTTCCCTATCATGTCCAGTAGTGTCATGTCTCAATGTCATATCTACTGCAACATGCCATGCACGATGACGTCATCGCCCTGCGGCAAACAGCCAATGGGAACCCATGGGGGGGAGTCAACCGCAGGTCACCGCAATGATTCCAGCCAATCAGCGCAAGCCAAAAGGCCTGTAACCATGGTGAATAGCCTGGGTTCAAATGTGTGTGTGTATGGCATATGCTCCATGTGTACGGCTGCATTACGTCTGTCCTGTGGGAGGGTATATGGTAGATATGATACGTTTTTTAACTCCTAATATGCTCCATACATGAAATAGACGAGCTGTTTCTCCAGCTTCTGAATGTATTTATACACATTCAGATACATACACAGCTGTTGTAACTTATAGCTATGGTAATTACAGTAGTTAGCTCTCTGGATTGTTCAGAGAGGATGGATGTGGAGACGTGTGGGTGGCAGGGACGAGTGAGGGGAGGGGAGGGGAGGCAAAGGACAGAAAACGGCAGCGCTGAGTAGGAGAAGTACAATGGGCTGTGAGTCAGGCGAGAAAAGCGGAGAGATGAGGGAGAGAAAGAGGTATGCTAAGAAAAAGGTCAGTGTGTGGAGGTTTGTTTTTCTTTTACTATGCCAGAAGAAGCACAGGAAGGCTGTACTCATACGCTCTCTGTCTTACAGCTTTAATTTTCATATTTAGGTAGAGCTCGAACAGGCCCAGAGGAAAACTATGCTGCTCGTGTCTCCTGGGAAGTAAATCGCATTGTTATCGTGAGCGTGCTGAACAGAATTGTTCTGCTGTCAGAGGGCTGGGAACGTTTCAGAGTCAGAGCGGAGATGCACTTGAATGTCTTCAACAGATGAAGCACTTTCTTGCCAATGCTGGCCCGTGTAGTGGAAGCAGCTGGGAGTCCGGGGTCCTAACCAAAGTCACGTAGCGATGGGAGAAGCTGGGAGTCATTGGACTGAGCTCTTTTCCCGTGGCGACCCCTTGTCCACCTCATCAGTGGTATTAATGCCATGGCTGAAAAATGAGAAGAAATAAAATTATAGAATCTGATTCTCCTATGTGATAACAGGATGTTGGAGTAGTTTGTGTCTTTTTTATGATACTTTTTAAACTTTTGCTCTCTCCACAGAGACATACGAGAGAAGCAGCTCCTCTCTCGACTGATCCTGTCTGAGAGTAGACTGACCTCCTGTCACAGCTTTATCTGCCACAGGAACTTTGAAATAAACTACTGTGTGAGTAAAATGTACTTTTTGGATACTGGTGGCTACCTGTAAGAAGTATTTCACACAAAAGGTGTAGGGGGGAAACTGTAAGATGTTAGAATATGATCAAAGTGAGACAAGAAGACCAGACATTATTTCTCAGGAGCTACATTTGAGACAGATGAAAAATTGATCAAACTCTCGTAGTGGTGTTAGAACAAGCTTACCGGGAGAAACCGTCTAGACAAAGATTAGAGCTTCGGAATTTTCTTTTCCTCACTCACAATGCACAGAGGAGAGGAGGTGGGGGGGGGGCTGCTCAACCCACTCAACACGAAACCACTTTTAAAAACTATGTATGTAAACAGTGAGTTTCTGTGTCCATCGTAGCACAAAGTATTTCTCTGCTTCAGCTTCTCGTTTCTCCCGCTTCCCCATTGACTTCGTGTTTTCCTTTGTCACGCCACCATCATATTGAGGAATCATCTGACCCCTACATTCCTGACTTCCAGGACTACACACCCCACTCTTGCTATTTTTTTACATAAAGAAGTGCTGACCATAAAACCAGCTGATACTCCAGAGCATCATATCACTGGTGCTGCCTTTAAATTGTGCTCCAAGTTCTGCAAATGCACTCCTGTAAAACTATCACTTCTATTCCTATTGTAGTGCTGAAATACTCGGACACTGTTACTCAGTAAAGGTATTTTTAGAGCCAAAACTATTCATGGACAGTAACATATTTTTAGAACAACATGCAGAGATCATATTATTTTACACCTTTATCATTGCTGCAGCTGATTAAGGTGGATCTGACAAAAGTATCATGGTTTATTGTACAAATGCACATGTATCTACTAGTTGACCTTATTTGAAACAGGTATTTCAAACCTTTAAGTACGATACATGAGACATGTAAATTGCCTGTAGTCCAAATTCATTCCGAGGTGTCAGATGCTGAAGCTTTGTCATATCTTTTCATGCGGCGTGTTTGAGCTTACGAGACGAACAGGGATGTCGTTTGATGTGTGTGTTGCAAGAAGACTGTTCCAGGAAGTTTTTATTGTATTTTTTTAACTGTACTTAACAAGAGCTTGCCTTTGTACATGAACACACACTGTTGTCCTACAGGCGGTCGAATGCACCAAATCAACATGGAGAGAGCTGCATTTCTGTTGATAGCAGGGGAGCTACTTAATACCTGCATTAGAAGTGAGTCAGCTGACAACAAACAAGGGCATGAAGATGTGTAGACTTTATATGGTTTATGACTAAAATACATATTTTAGTGTTTTGCATTAATACGTCCGTGTCAGGACATCTCTCCACCGTACCTCACCAGCAACACCAGCTCAGTCACAACAGGATATTTGCTTTTCCAGTAAATCATTGTCTCATTAGTTCTGCCTTTATCTGTCACTTTGTTCAGACGTGCATCATTTAAACCGACACTCTCGCCTCACCGGTCTTTGATGTGTGGAATAACATATCTAGACGAACGGGGAGCATAAGCTCAGTTTGTAGCCTGTTTGCTTGTTTGGATCTTACAGTGGGGGGGTCAGTGTTTTGTCTGTTGTTCAACAATACAACAGGAAAAGCTGCTGCGCTTCCTCCAGAGAATATAAAGACACTGCTCACGTGTGCCACATCAGGTCTGTTTGACAAATACCAGCAATAACATATTGTTGTTGTAATTACTAAAAATAGTGTTGATGATTATGTTAATTTTCCTGAATTTCTTGCAGCAGTGGTGATGTTTCTGGTAATAACAGTAATGTGGCTGCAGACCTGTGCACAATGACATCCAGAATTTCTGAGTCATTTGGTAACGTTGCAGATGCAAGTGATAAATATTGAGATGGAAAAAATGCAACACTTACAAAGTCAAATCAAACAGCAGTCATGACATGCATTAAATCATCTTTTCAAAATCTGTGTTCTTCTCGCAATTAAATTGTTCTTTATCTTCAGAACGATAATTCACAATGCTATCTACAAGCTGTGTACGGATGGGTGGGATCTCTTTCTTGCTCTGTGTCCATGGGTTTATTGTGTTTTTATCCGTCACATCTTCACTGTCTGAGATCTGCCTTGGCGACATGAGTGATAAAATAAAATAAAAAAAAGTCATCTTTATCTGATTTTATAACCAGGACGATAAAGCCTGATGATAACGTATATTTGGACACATAACGAATTAGATTCCATGTTTTTACACAGCAACAATTAGTATAATAAGGAAAGGTTTCACATAGACACACAAGCGCACACTCCAGGCTGGACAGAGATCACTCACAATACCTGAGTCATACGAGTCATGTATGTGCTACAAACTGTCTGGATGAGTCATCCAGGTGACCTCGTCTGGAAGTTGAGTCATGGCAACTGCACTCCTTTCTTGCAATGTTGTGCTGCAAGCAGGTAGGTGAGAAACACAGGCAGTGAAACATGTGATACGATAGGAATAAATAGAAACAGCAGCATTTATAGTGTACGTTACACTTTGTATGTAAGTTTGAATGTGATTGGTAGTGAATCATTCAGACACATCCTCCTCTCATCCGTGGGGCCCTAGAAAGGTGAAACACTCAAGAAACACGCAGGAAACATATAAGAGAGCAGACATAATTAGCACCTGAAGGGTTAAACATTTGGCCAATAAACACACAGAATAAGTTCCAATCTTAATGATTCCTCTCTGTTCTTGTGGTGGTTTGCAGAAATGAGAATTGCGGCCCCTAGCGGTGAAAGGAGTTACGTGCTGGAAAGTCACGCACTGAGTTGTCATCTACTGAGCAGAGCTTCAGCCGTTGAAGGAGGGTTATTACGGCGCATTTGGGGATGTTGTGTACAACACTCTGTCACGTGTGATTTCGCAAGCTCCATTTTTAGGGATGCGTGAATGAACCACAGCCACAAGTTGCACAACACATTTTATATTAGAGCTGGAATGAGGAGCTGTAAATCAGTTACATGTATCCATGGTTGTGTTTTTTATTTGTCTTATTGCAGTGGGTAGGTGACCAACATACTTTTACTAATACTTTATTAATATATACATGTATTAAGTTAAAAAATATTTTCCACACACGATAATGATACAGATAAACCATCAGTCTGAACTCAGCTGTTGTGACGTCACGGTGCTTTTCCTGCTACTACCTTCAAGCTGTCAGCGTGTGGACGCATGCAATGATTAGACACGGACACACTTTCAGTGTAGGATGTGTTACAAACCACGCGATGGCGCAAAGCACACAGCGGACACCTGGAGCAGACAGTAGCGACAGACAACTAGAGATGAACACAAGCTGGACCTGGTCTCCCACAGAGAAGAGGAACAGCCCGATAAACACGTCCGAAACACAAGTTACTGCCGAGGTTTATTCTCTTAAAAAAACAGATGTCTGAAAAACAATGGTAATATTATAAAATCATCCAAATAAATCCAGTGAAGCAGAGTTGTTCACATATATCACTCCTTTTTTAAAAGTTTGCATTCATTTTAAAAACTAAAAGCACTAAACAGTGATCGTTCATCCTCTCCTCCAGGGTTCAGTTCTGGCTCTGACCCCGCATCCCTCCCTCCTCCACGCCCCCCACCCCACCCCCGCTCAGAGAAACTCCGCAGCTCGTCGTACCGCGCCTCAGACGCGCTCCGCTGCGCTACTGCTCGGAACAGCGTTCAGCGAACTCCAGAACCTCCGCACTCCCAACTTCTCTCTGTTGTCTGTACAAACTTTCTCTTGGCTTCGACGACGCGCTTCTGTCTTCGTGCCAACGCAAAGGTTGTTTTCCCGCTGAGCAGGTACAATGAGCGCAGTCTGCAGCAGACCCACGGATTCGCTGTAAGTTTTACTCTTCACTCACTCTTTAAACCATGAACCTAGTGAAAAACTCTTTTCTCTTATAGACGCACCGAGAATGCTGCACAGTGCGTGGAGGCATTTCTGTAAAAAAACTCAAACACACATGAAGAGGGACTTGACGTGATACATAAGATGAGAACAATACTGAGTGTCCGGAAACCTGACGCGCACCATTGTTCCCCTTTTGGATATTTACAGTGGTTGCTCACAGCTAACAATATCTTGGTGGTTGTAATTAGGGCATTTCAGCAGAGTGAACATACTCAAAGGGCCTGTCAGCTGTCTTCGCTGGTCTCCGCTTTTTAACTCATGCTCTGGAAGTGGAGCTGCCATTATCTACGCTGAGCCTCTGTTAATCAGTAAATTCTGAGGACTCGGACACTGCTCTGACCTCTTTGATACTGATTGGTATTCCTCTCTTTCTGTTTGTCTTTAGGGCTGTGATCCGTTTCCCACAGAGCCGCAGCGTTTGAACTGTGACCGAAGGGTTTGGGACACCGATACAGAAGAAGACACAGAAGCTTTTTGACCATGGATATTGGCAACGACGTTGATCTGTCCAACAATAACATCACTCCTTTGTGGAAGCGCCGCACAGGCAACTGCAAAAGCCCCCAGGACTCCATGAAACCCAAGCCGAGACCTGCCAGTTACCACATTAACGGGGTCGTGATGACGGACTTCCCTTTGGAGGACAAATGTTCATTCACCCTGAGTCAGCCTCCCGAGACGGTGGTGGTCACACCCCAGTGTCCGGACAGGAACGCCGTGGTGTTGAAGCACGTTTTACACAAACCTGCCAGGAAATCCCGAGTTGTTCGAAGCATCAGCATCGGGCACCTCTCCAACGTACGCTTCTCGCTGTCCAAATTTAGGTCTGAGGATAACAGATCTGCTACTCTGGACAATAGAGTGTATAATAGAGACTATGACACTGGGACAACCAGCAATGGAGAGACAGCGTGTCCTGAAAAGGACCCCCAGAAACGTGTTTCCAGTCCATTCACCCTAACCTCACAGAAGGACCAAATAACATTTGGCACAAGTTCCCCCTCCGAAGCAGATCCTCTTCACTGTTCGTCTCCCGTCCTGTCTCCATGCACTCCAAACAACAACTATAACCACAATGACCTGTCCTCTTCCACGTCCAGTCTGTCTCCTTCAGTCTGTTGTACGCCTACCCCGTCTCACAGCTCCACCTCGAGCGCTCTCTCTCTCTCCTCCCTCACCTCCTCAGACCCACCGACCCCACGCTCCCCGTCGCCAGTCGAGGGAGGGCAGGCGCCCCTCAGGCAGTCCTCCTCGTCGCCAGCCTCCTCAGAGGACACCAGGCGCGCCTCATCGTCCTCGTCCATCTCCTCCCTCTCCCCTTCTCCCTCTCTTTCCCCATCTCCCTCCCCCTCCATCGTCCTCAGCACCCACAGTCCTGCTGCACTGAAGATGGGCACCCAGCAACTAATTCCCAAGGGTTTAGCATCTGATATCCGGCAGAGCAAGGCGGCTCCCTCGGGACTGCTGGGATTAGGGGATCATTCCAAGCGAGCTTTGAAAGCCCTTAGTATGCTGGAGACGGGAGCCTACTTTTCCACAGGAGGGGGCCACGGTGAGGGGAGAGAGGGGGAAAGTGAGAGCCCGGGGACACTCAGAAGAGGCTTGAGGACTACATCTTACAGGAGGGCAGTTGTCAGTGGAGTAGACTTAGAAGTGCCATCGGCAGATCCCAGAGCCCATCGACTGTCCCAGCCTGCCATCAAGGGGCTATTCTGTGATAGTCCCGATTCGCTGGGCAGCCCAGGAAGTCCTGTAAGCGCCACTAGCCATGGAATAAACGCGCCCGTGAGCTCGAAGACCACCAAACCCGCTAGTCCCAGCATTCTGAAACTTGCTAGCCTACGGCCAGAAAAATCTCCGGGCGCTGGGAAGAAAAAGGTGGGTGAAGCTGTTACACACTGACATACAGAGGAAACATTTTAGTAGAACGTCATCAGTTTTAGCTGCTCTAGCAGACCGACGGACTTATTTCTCAGCTCACCTCGTCATAATCCATTTGATTGGATATGTTTTTGATGGTGTTCACATGGACTTTCAGTATCAGGAGGCAAAGTCCAGACTGTAAACTTCCAGCACAGGCCGAGTGGAACATGCTGAGCGGCGGCAGCAGTAGAGGTTAACAGGAGACATGATGTAATGGGTCAGCGTGCCCACACATACACACTGACAGACACAGAGGCAGTGGATTAGGACAGAGTCACTAACGGAGGTCACACAGGGCATTTACAGGTCACGATCAGGTGAAATAGTTATGCAAGCCTGTGTGTGTGTGTGTGTGTGTGTGTGACTGCTTTACTTCAGATCACTATCATCTGTGCTGTGTTTGCCTTTCAGAGCCCAGATAAGAAGAAAGCTTTAATCAGTCAGCGTACGTTTGACAGTGAGGGTAAGAAATCCACATTTCCCTCGTACGGACAAACCAAAAATATCAGATAACTTTGGTTCTAAATGTCATTTTAATGGATTTTTCAGAAGAGGAGCTGTATCAGAACTACCAGGAGAAGGCCCTGCACAATGACTCGGATGAGGATGCAGATTCCAGACAACCCAAACCTGACACCGGCATCGTGGTCCAGTACAAACCCATCCGGACCTCGTGGAGCCAGCTCAGTGTGGTGAGTCAGAACACACACGAATACAAAGAGCTGTGCTTTTATACACGATCGCACACATACGGCACATACTGTACACTCAGTGCTGTGGCATCTTGGAATGCCAGTGCTCCGAAGAATGCTGTCAAATCCAGTTTGGCCGCAGTCCACTTCCATCCTCCCACTGCCTCTGCCTTCCTCGAGTGCCTTCCTCCTCTATCAGGGAGCACAGGGGCAGCTCGTCTAGCAGTCGGGTGGGCAGGGAGATGGACGGCCAGCCGTGCCCGCAGGAAGTCTTGAAAGAACTGCTGGGTCTTACTCCACTGAGTTGGAAAACTCTCAATACGCGTCAGGCTGCAAGTATGCGTAAAATGTTGCCTCGTGAGGGACATCCAGAGGCTTTGCGTTACGTAACATAGTTGGGGATTGGAATGGAGGAGAGGATATAACATGGATGGAGATGGAGAGAATGAGATAATTCTATTTTCTACTCAGGCATTCCCATGTGTCTGTTTACGAGAGGAACAGGCCGCAGTCGCGGTGGAAGTACTTTGGATTATTTCTGAATTTGCTGACATGCACAGACTCTAATAAATGTGAAATTACATTGAAACTAGGGAATGTTCAGAATGGATGGCTGCTCGTCTTTTGTTCCTGCGTGTGTCAGAGACTGGAGATGGGAGCAGCTTTTGTTTTTCATCACAGCTGCTTTACAGCTGCGGTGAACAGTAAGGAACAGCCAGGAACAGTACGTGATGTAACACTGGGGTTTCATCCCCAGCTTTCACATTTCCCAGAAAGAGTGGAGTGACACTGTCGGCATCGCGGTGACAGTAAACAGGGCTATTTCCAAAGAAGCTAAGAACCAGATATACGAGTTGTCACGTGGGTCTTGTCGCTCAGCTCCTCCCTGCTCTCTTTCTATGCTGGAACACCTCCACATCTCGTCATTTGTGGTTTGATCACAGGTGACATCCCAGAATTTTCACATTTCCAGGATCGCCACATGTATTTTTCGCCAGTGGGGCTGTCTGGGGAGTACCGTAACATTCATTCTAATTTATGTAATATTTGAAGATTTCAATTTCACTTTGGCACAACAATCATGCAGCTTTATATCATAACCCCAAAACTGATGGCGTGCAGTGCTGCCTAACTTTATCAGAGGATGAGTGTACTGCTTCAAACTTTCCATCCAGCGCAACATCGTCAAGAACGTGTGTGATTCCTTCTGCGTGAAGGACACAGCAACGTCCGGGACTCTGCCGTGGCCTCCAGTGGCTGCTCCCATCAGAGTCCCCTCCTACCTGAAAACTGTCCCTAACGTCTTACGCGCTCTTGCAATTAAAATCCTCTTTATCTGCCCATATGAAAACAAACTTGTCTTTTCATGGCACTTTGTTTCAAATACCTTCTCCCTGCCTTGGATTTGCTGCCTAAGTCTTTGCTTACAGTGGTTTAAGTCAACAAGCCTGCTTTAGAGACTACCCAGCCCCTGATTGAGTCCAAGGCTTATGCCGCCTCAACACTTTTCCTCCTTTCAAACCACAGTCTGCAAACAGGTTGCTACAAAGCTGTTCCAGATGACTTTGTTAACCCTGGGTGAAATGAAGCTAGCGTATTCCTCTGTGGCTGTTTTCACACACAGCTTAGTGGGTGTGAATGTTTAAGGCCGTCGAATGAGTTTTACTTTATTGTAGCTGTCTGGCCGTTGTGCCAGTCTTCGTGGCGTTTGCTCAGTGATTCCTAAAGTTAATGTTTTTGTTCCCATAGGTTTGACAGATGGGAAACTAAGAGTTATACACAATAATAAAATGGACGTTTGTGTGACTGGAATAGAAAGAAAGAAGCAGTAGATGTTTGGTCTGCCGCGGGTTTGTTTGTTCTCAGTGTTTGCCCAAGGCTGTGGTGTAGATAGAAGAGAAAAGTAAAGCTCCTCCAGGAGCAGTATCACTTCCTCGTGCCTTTATACCAAAACAGGATGAGAAACCAGTGGAAGTAAGGAAAGACGGGCTCTCAGGATTTCTCCCTACATGTGCCCCAGGTCATATTGCTTATATTTGGTGAAACGAGAGACAGAGGCATGTTTTCTTTGTTTCCAGCCTTACTTTCATTCTAACACACTGATTAATTCAACATGACGCACCCAGTCCATTCCAACAGATTGCTTTCCTTCAGTCGTGTTCACATAGCTCTGCACTAAATCTCACTTTGTGCACAAGAGCTGCCTCCTTTACCGTTACAGCTTTGTGCACAACTTAGTTTACACTCACTGTGCTATTTATTATTCAGTGAAGTTTTTTGTTCCAGTGTTCTACAACTTCATTCAGAATGGCATGCAAAGTGTTTTCTTCGTGCGTAGGGACAAACACACACGCTAAAAAAAAACTCAAGACTAGTGAAACACATGACTTTTCAAATCATTCTTGTGCTTTTATTCTTTTAGGTAAAGAAAAATGGTCTGTCTGCCCGAATGAGTCAGGAGCAGCGCAAGAGACAAGAGGTAGGAATCAAGTTTTACTCTTAAACTTCAGTTCACTGTAGATTCAGCATTAAGTCGGGGACCTACGGCACACTGAAACAGTAGAATTGGCCATTTGGTGTCTGTGAACTCCACGAGACCAATAAAATGACATCAGAGAGCGCGGCAGGCGGCAGGCTATTATGTCTTTAAAGCAAATGTGCTGTAAATGGGGAGTTTCCACAGCACTGACAGGCTGACAGATTGATGGAAGATACGACGGAAACCTGCCGGTGTGCCCTCCACATGCAGCAGCATACTGTGTCAGGGCCAAAGTGGGGGTAGCTGAAACACTCACTGTTACTTTCTCTCAGGCCATCTTCGAGGTGATCTCGTCAGAGCACTCGTATCTGCACAGTCTGGAGATCCTGATTCGCATGTTCAAGAACTCCGCGGAGCTCAGCGATGCCATGACCAAGACTGAACACCACCATCTCTTCTCCAACATCACGGACGTCTGCGAGGCGAGCCAGAAGTGAGTGTAGCTGCTGTCCGGTGTGTATAGAACAAGTGTTTCTTTGACCTTTGGCTTCACTTGTCAGTGTTTGAGGTTTTTGGTTGTAGCTAATGAGCCGAATCATTTTCTTCTTTCACACTCAGTAGACTGTGGGTACTTCACATGAGCTATGCCTGTAAACATTGTTTACTGTGTGTTGATCCAGTTTTTCAGCCCAACATTGTTTTCAGCGTGTGAGGGATCAGTCGTGGGTGGAGCTACTCCGTTTTCAGCGTATGGGAGGTTGCGCTGTGATAGACAGAAACCAGAGCCTGGGAAGAAGCAAGGGGTGAATTAAGTGAAACGACAGTTTAACTTAATTACGGCTGTATTGTCACACTGATTATTTCTTTTCTGCTTGAGAGAAGATGGATGGATTTGTTGTTAGAGGTGAGAGCATGTAAAGGAAACAGCCAGAATGTGCTGCAGAGTTCTAGCATGTTTTCTAGGACACGTTTTGGACTGTGGACTTTTAGGATCCTCTCAGACTGATGGAAACAGTCATGCATGAGAGGCCATGAAAGCTGAAACCTGTAAAACTTTGTGCTGCTTCACAGGTTATTGAGTGTTGAACTATTATTTCCACAAATAATTGACAGAAACAGTGAAAGTTTCTGACCTGACCCACAATGATCCATATATGACTGTATTTCCCCAGTGTTTTCAATGAGATCTGTTTATGATCATTTCATTATTTGAACCTGCGACCTTCTGCATCCCAGTCTGGCGCTTAACCCATTGAGCTACCAGACCTTAGATCACAACTAATATCAAAAAAATACTGAATATACAAGTGGTTGTTCTGTTGTTTGTGACCTGATACCAAAAGGGTGTTTTGAATGTGTTAACCCTGGCCTCTAATTTAAAAATGTATTTTTGCCCAATGCTGCAAAATTGTATGCCGAGGCTTAATGAGACCATTTTATCATAGCTGCTTTGGTGAAAGTGTGTGTGTCTGCGTGTGTCTGTGTGTGCATTCACCGCCTCCCTTGTGCAACTGTTCATGACATTTGCTCAGTGATTCCGTGTCAGGAATGCAGCCCCCTCCACCTCACCCCTAGCAGACAGTGCATCTACTTCATCCGTCATCCACTTTTAGGTTGAACATTCAGGAGCAGCATCAACAAATGTGACTCCCGACTCTACGCTGATCATGCACTGACTGACACGAGCAGCGTTTATTTGTGCATCGTTTGATTTCAGCGACTGAGGCTATCTGTGAATTCCTCAGCAGTTCCTCACATTCCTGTGTTCAGATGTGCTGCAACTCCCCTTTTCTCATTCCTCTACACAGACCACACATTGATGTCATACCTCACCCTTCCCCACCCTACTTCTGTGCTGAGTTAACGGATGTGCTGCAGGACGGAGCGCAGCCTAAACGGGAGCATCCTTGACCCGATGCACTTTTAGGGACCTGGGCCAGAGGACAGGGCAGTGTCTGTGTGTTAGAGGTCAGGTACGGGCACATGACTATGCGGTCATGATGCATTGTTTGCCATAGATAGTCATAGGTAGGAAAGGGGAGTTGTCGGGGGCCAGAGGTGCTTTAGCAGATGAGCCTAAACTCATTCCTCTTGGTCAAGGTCAGCGTCCTGTGTCTGTGAGAGAGTTTCCTGTTTGTCACCTCAGAACGCACACGCAAACAAAACACGTATTCTCTTGAAGTTGGACATGTGGTGCGCCGTTAAAGCGGCCATCTGGCGGCGCTCAGGAAGAGGAAAAGCCTCTTTGTTGCAGATGATTGTAGGCTGAGTCTATTTTGAGATGAAGGGAGTTCCTCCTCAGTGACACTACCGCAGGTTTGGGAGAAAGGTGATGGCAGCTCTTCCTGAGTTTGGACCCGTCTTTGTGTCCTATATTCTCCCCAGTGATTTGACGTGTCTGACTCCAGCTGTAGCCAGATGTAGAATGACTCTCATTCACCTCGTCTTCAGGTTCTTCAAGGAACTGGAAGAAAGGCACCAGCAGAACATTGTGATCGACGACATCAGCGACATCGTGTGCAAGCACGCTCAGTCCAACTTTGATCCCTACATCACATACTGCTCCAACGAGGTCTACCAGCAGAGGACCCTGCAGAGGCTGGTGTGAGTGACCGAGCGAACGCACACAAACAGATGCTCTTATCCTATCTCTCGTGGATTTGATCCATCGTGACTGTTCTGACACTTTGACCCTGGGAGTCTGCTCCTCTTCCACGCCACATTATTTCCTCTCTGTCTTTTCTGTATCATCAGTCGATCCGCTTTCTTAACGCCCAAACCTCCCTTTCAGATTCACAAATCCCACTTTTAAGGAAGTGTTGACCGGGATAGAGGCCCACCCAGACTGCAGGAACCTCTCCATGATCTCCTTCCTCATCCTGCCCATGCAGAGAGTAACTCGTCTGCCGCTGCTCATGGATGTGAGTGTGCCTATGTTTTTCTCTCCTCTCCTCTTTTTACCCTTTTTAAGGCTATTGCTGCACTTTCATTCTCCTTTTTGCCACCACATTATTGTGTCCCTACTGCGCCTCCTCCCCCTTCTCTCCCCCTTCCCTCTCTCTTCCTCATGGGACTCTGGGATTTATGAGTGTACACTCTGAGGCTTCTGGATCCTGAGAAAGTTTGGTTTCACTTCATTTCTTCCCACAGCTTCCATTCTTTAGCTGGCCTCTGATAGAGTGTAGTGTTGGGAGGGGTTTTGGGCCTTTTTATGATCTGATTTAGTCTAACTGATCTGTGGCCTGACTACTTGTGTTGCAGACAATTTGTCAGAAGACACCAAGCGACTCGCCACAATATGAAGATTGTAAAAAGGCCTTACAAGCAGTCAGCAAGGTCAGTGGCTTTAAAGAGTCGATCTGAAATGGAATCCACACCACATTATGAATTTTATGTTCATATATTATAATATTTACCAGTTATTTCATCAACGTGAACTAGGCGCTAGTCCTGGGCTGACGTTGGTTCAACACGTGGCCACAGAGACCCGTAACCCAGCCTGTATACATCTCGTCTTTGTGTGTGTGTGTGTGTGTGTGTGTGTGTGTGTGTGTGTGTGAGCAGGTGGTACGGAAGTGTAACGAAGGGGCCCGCACAATGGAGAGGACAGAAATGATGTACACCATCAACTCTCAGCTGGAGTTCAAGATCAAGGTACGAACTCTACTAAAACGTGTGATTTTCACTCCCAGCTAAAACACGAATGCAGTCAATGCACATATTTCCCAAGATGACAAATCTGTACAACTTGGCTTTAAGCAGGCATACACTCGCAGTTTACACACGCAGACACCATAATACAAAGATACACACCACACACAGGGCTTGGCAGGCTCTCGTGTGTCTTAGCAGGGTGGTGAATGGCTGTTGGCATATGTGGGATTCACAGGTGTCTTCTGAACATACATTGCCAGCTGTTCACGCGTGCACACACCAATTGGGGTTTTATTCATCTAGAGTGGCCCTTTACCTTTTTTTTCTCGCCCCTCCAGCCGTTTCCACTGGTCTCGTCGTCTAGGTGGATGGTTAAGAGAGGGGAGCTGACGGCCTTCGTGGAGGAGAACGGTATCTTTCTCAAGCGCACGTCGAGGCAACAAGTCTATTTCTTCCTCTTCAACGATGTCCTCATCGTCACCAAGAAGAAGAGGTGAGACCGCAAACAGCTGGACAGGGATTGTGTCTGTCTGAACCGGCCCTGGTGTGGAAGCTTTGCTCATAACTCGCCTGTTCTGGCGTGTCGATGGTGAAAGTGTATCCATACACACTTGGCATTTACTGTGGGTGAGTGTGTATATGAACTGCCCACGGCTAAGACCGTGAACTCAGGGTGTGTGACATTGTTTTAACTAGCTGCAGGAATGATGCCTGTTCAAAGGATAAAATCTTTTTAACTAACGCTGAATACAATGTGTGACAGTGACACAGTCGCAGTGTGAAGGCATTGTCAGCATTCCTGAGCTCAATTCCTGCGCCGTACACACATACTGATCTCTAGAGCTGAACAGGTGCAGCTTTCTGAACCTGCTACAACTTGGCATTATGAATTTGAGCTTGTTTTTCTGAACGTTATCACTTTCAACATCTCCTGGTGCCGTGAATCATCTGTAGCTAATAGACCTGCTCGTAATCTGCCCCAACCCCCCCCCCCCATCTCTCCTCTCTGGCTCGGGGCAACGCTATGAAGTAAACCACACAGAGGACTGGAAATGACATGTGAGTTTGTCTGGTTCTTCCAAAAGGAAAGAAAATCCCCTCGCGTCCCTGTCGCTCTGTGTCTGGGACAGGTTGTCCTGACATTTACTGAAAAAAGAAACATTCCAAACGATATTTTTCTGGGAATGTGATTCAGGATAGCAGACTGAGGCCTGTGTTTGAAAGAGGGATTTAGAAAAGGGAGTGTTCCTGAGTGTGTGTGTGTGTGTGTGTGTGTGTGTGTGTGTGTGTGTGATTGAATGGTAGAAGCTGTTATAATATTGGTTTATGCTGCGGGGAGTGCTGAAGCCCTGCCGTGGCACGCTACTCTGCTGCACTCCATCCGTAGCGATCCAAACCAAAACACACCAAGGATACGGGAGGCTAGCCGGCCACCGCCAGGTCACAGGCCCGCTCAGACATGACGGTGCAACAGCGCTTTCTGCTGTCATCATGACATTAGAACCAACAATCAGCCAAATGCAACAAGAGAGCGCAAATTTTTGTTTTTGTTTAGCAAATATATTCTAAATGTATTTCATCTCCTCCAGAGAGGTGAAAACAAGTTGCATAAAATACCGAATAGAAGTTTGCTGCATAGTCATTTTAGGTTCTAATGATTATTTGTGGTCAGAAAATCAAACCCTAGGATCTAAAACGATGCTGTTGTAGAGTGTATAGAGATAAGCTTCAGAACATTTCTGCTTATTTTGTCAACTTTGAACTGGACCCAGAGTGGAACCAGCCCATGTCAGACTGGGCTTTTGTCACGCAGCGGGGGGAAAGTGTTGATCTGCTGCACTCTGGCTCACAGGAACACTTACATAACACTGAGTCCACACCAGCTGGCTCCTCTCTCAGCTTCGCTTCCTCCCTCTTTTCCTGTGTGATGCTGGGCATCATCTGAACATTGACTATCGTTGAGGTTTGTCAGCGTTGTCTCTTCTCTCTCCTTTTCTTGGCATTGAGGCTTTTTTTTCTCATCCCATATTTGTTGGTGCATGTGTGCAACTCTATAATCCAAACACGTTCTGTTCTAGTAGTTTTTGCCTCGCCGTGTTTATTTGACTGCTCCGTGGTCTCCACACTCCTACTTTGCACTGTAACGGCATCGCGTGTGTGTTTGTGTGTGTGTTTGTGTTAGTGAGGGAGTGCCTGCTTGACTAGAGAATAAGGGGCTGTGGGTAACAGGTGAACCTCGTTGACATCCACCCTGCCGCGACTGGATTCTCATACCAAGTCCAGAGTTTGTGAGTGTGTAATAATACAACTGAGTCAGTAAGACATGGACAGATATGTCTACCTTTGCCCCTGCTGTGTGTTTGTGTGTGTGTGTGTGTGCGTGTGTGTGTGGGAACGAAAGGCTGTTCTAATGGATATTCTGGCTTACATCTATATCCTGCCCAGTAGCTTCTTAGCTTGGCTCCTGTTCCAGTTTCTGGGTGATAAAACACATGTGGGCTGGACTCCTGTTCTCCAAAGCTCTTTGACAACACACACACACACACACAGTTGCGAGGACACTCGCTGATCTTATGTTCTCCTTTGTATTCTAACTTTGAGCATCACAGCTACTGTAAACGCCCGACACGCATCCATACACCTAACCCCAACCTGAGAAATGAAACTCCTTCTCAAGGTTCAGCGCCGTTTCTGAGCTGCCTTGTTTCACAACCAGCTCCAGATGTTTCTACCTCTGTGTTCAGCTAGATACGGGGTCAAGCTCAGATAAATGCAGTTATGGGAAAAGCAGGCGTGTATTAGAGAAAGTGACTGGCGCAGACGCGGCTGATTTAATAATGCAGGTGCATTCGATTAAACACACAGTCTTCAGTCGCTCAGCGGGTTTACTCGCTGAGGTAACAAGAAACTAGATCTGGGCTGAAAAGAAGGAGCTTAAGTTTGATTTATGTGACATGCAGTGGATGGATTGAGCCGTTTTCACAGTGCTGTATATCAAATGGAATTGAAAGTGCAGCGAGAGCTTTGTTTTATTACTTTAATTAAGCTTTGGTTATTTGATATACTTATGTTATTTATGTATTTCTTATTTTTATTGTATTATTCATTCCAGTTCTTTTTTACTAAAGCTCCAGTTAGTGGTCATTGTATCAGACAGAGATGCTGACCCCCGCTGGCCTATCCGCAACGTCGAAACATCTGCCACGCTTCAGACGAAATCCGATTCTGTCATCTTGAATAACGCATGAAACCGTTTTTTCTCTGTCTCCCACAGCGAGGAGAGCTACACCGTGATTGACTACGCTCTGAGGGACGAGATCCGGGTGAGCTGCTGCCAGCCGGAGGATCTCAACCTGTCACCGGTCAGGAGCACGGCCAGCATGCTGAGCTCGCGGCAAACTGGCGCCAACCATGTTTTTCGACTGAGTTTCCGTAGCAACCACTCCAGTGACAAGGTGCAGATGATCCTGGGGACTGAATTGCTGTGAGTGCTTTATTTTCTGACCTTTGTCCCTCTTACTGCTGCAGTTTCTGTTTTACTTACAGCATGTCACAGATTTACGAGACCTGCTGTGCAGCAACTTGTGAATCACTTTTTCCCCCTACGGCATTTGCATGTTAGCGGGACACCGGTTTTATGTGCTGGCTTCATTCGAGCGTTTTCTCTGTGGCTAAGTGCTCCTCTCTGTGAGGTCCTTCTCTGCTGCCGGAGACAGACGGTTGATCCCTTATCTTTACCTTCACGTGCTCTGATGTGCTTTTAAAGTCAAAGCAGGAAAGTAGCTGCACCCCTCTGTCCTTAGCTCCTATTTCCTAGTCTGGTTTGGACCATTATAGGTCACAGGGATATTTGGTTACATCTGTTCCCAAGAGCCAGCTCGAGCCTCGCTGTTGTTTTCATGATCTAGGAAACGGTGTTTGTCACTGCGTTATACAGTCGTACTGTAACGCAGACGCACTATGACAGATAGTTGTGTTGTTGACCGAGCGCCTTGTAACCTCACCGACCGTTCTAGGAAAGCAGCCCTCATTCGTTTCAAGTCGACTGGTTGCATGTGCTGCTCGCGTGCTGACCTACAAATGGATCCAGCTGGTCTGAAGCTCTTGCCTGTAGCAGTGTGAGTCGTCGTACAGCAAACAGACAGAAGAGCCCGGTTGTTGTTATAAAAAAGATTATGTAAGCAGCACAAACAGAGGGGATCTGTCACGTATTGGGCTTCATATGCGGTTTATTTGTTCAGTTGAGGAACTGTAGTCTACACACACACACACACACTCACTTCTCAGTGGAATCGTGTGCTATGGTTCAAGGCTTTGTAATGTGCTGTTTTCCTATGGACAGGACCAGTTCCTCCTCATTCCTCAGTTTCGGAGCCTCCCTCTGTATTCTCATTACAGAAGCTGCGGTCTCCAGCTCCGCTGTACACAACACTCTCTAGATTCACTTATGTTCCATTAGTACATGTTGTGTTATTCTGTGGTTGTGCAGGTTTCAAGTCAAATAAAATAGAAAGTAACTGTACACACACTGTAAGAGATATGGATTTAGTCAGGGAGGACTAAACACAGGGCCTCTACAGTAAGCGACAGCTGAGCTCATGGTACAAGACGCACTACAGGAAATTATCAGAGGTTTTCATCGTGAATTTAACCCCCCCCCCTCCTAGAAACTATTCACTGGTTCCACCTTCTGAGATGTAACGTGTTTCGAGTTCCTTCACTCATGCGACTGTAAATATACTAAATCCAGTCCCTCTGTATGTTTAATAAAGCTGAGAAATATTGGCTTTGTTGATATTCCTGACTTTGGTTCCCTTCATTTTTCTTGTCGCTGCACATGTTGCAGATGTTTGCTCTTCAATCAATTGTGATAAATTGAGACACGGGGAGAGCACACACTTCGCTCCCTGCAGCTACTGAAAATGAAAACCAGTTTTATTGTTGAACAGCAGCGTGGATCCCTGATATTAGCTGCGGAGCTGTGAGAGCTGGACAAAGCCGCTGCAGTAATAGCGTTAAGTGTGACTGCTACGGCCTTATGCGGGACACTGTCTTAGTTTCGTGACTCAAACGAGTCTTTAGAAGATGACCATGTAGTCCCGCCGTGAGGGGGGCAGTTGTGGAAAGCCCCTAAACTCCCTCCCTCAGGCCTGGAACCCACACTATCAAAGTGCTGGATGAAATGTAGTGTGTGTGTGTGTGTGAGTGTGGAGGGTGCAGCGCTCACTGTAGTACTGAATGAGCTTCAGAGAGGGATCCCTGGGAACTGTCCATTGTTACAGTGGTTGCTAGGCACAGTGAAAGCTGTTGCCTAGCAGCAGCCCATTGTTAAGCGTGCTGTTTCCCACGAATGTCCCTCCTCCTGTCCCGTCTCTGATCTTGTAGACGGCAGCTCGTGTCGGTGCTTCGTTTCCGAACTTTCTCCGATCACTTCTTAACCCAACATGACACTTGGACGTGGTGTTACAGTAGCCCTTAGTCCTCTATGACAGTTAAATGAAGCAGGGCAGACACGCAGGCAGCGTTTAAGCTATCTCGGCTATCTAAGGATGGACAGGGTCATGGCTGTAATTGGTATTTTCATTATGTCAAACTGGTGGCGGTGTCTTAAAGAGAGTCTGAGTAGGATGTTGCTGTTCGGATAGACTGGGCTGACTTGGCCTTGCTGTCACACTTCACAGGGCAGAGGTCTACAGTACTTTGGGATTTCTCTGGAGTGGGCGCGCATCACCGGTCCCCAACAATGACCCTCTCGACTGAGAAGGACATGTCTCTACTGCATATATTGTTCACTTAAGCACTGTATTTAAGCGGCTTAAGTCGGGTTCCAGTGTGACATTCCTCACATTCTCACTTAAGGCGGGCCGCTGTTTTTTTTTTTGTAGATATGAAACTGTAGAAATGTGTTTTCCCTGTTGGTCAGTGTGGGTGAGTCTGTTTCACTTCACTATTTCTTTTCCACCTGTCTTCCATTTAAAACTGATGCTTCACCTGTGTCTGTGCGTTGCTGCGTGAGGTCTAAGAAACATGTCACCGGCTGATCTTTAACCTCCGCAGTGGCGTAATGCATTAGGAATTTGGACAGACATCTGGACTGGAGATGGCACAAGGACGCCTGTTTGTCTCTGACAGTCTCTCTGGCGTTGCTTATGATTCTCCTCTTTTCTGTCTGTGTGCTCTTCCTATCCTCCTCTTCCTTTGTTGGGATGCGCCTTCCACATGACCCTGGTGCTGTGTTCTCTCTGGACTATGAATAGTGCTTCTCTATTAGTGGAACAGAGCAGCTACTGAAGTCTGCAGCAGAACAGTTCTGTTAGTCACATATGCAGCTACGACACAAAGCAGCACCGGTTATATAATCGCTTCGACCAGAGGAGGGAGACTGTACACATGGATGGCGATTTGTTTTTCCCCACTCTGGTTTCGTGTGTGTGTTTGCTCTTAGATTCTATTACTACAGCGCGTCTGCTTTTGTTTATGTGCGTAATGTAAAAGTTGCTGATGGGAAGTTTCTCTGGCTCGTCTGTTTCGAAGAGAAGAAGCAACTGTACTTGAACACAACACTGATGGCAGTCATTTGCACACTACCCTGACAGATCGTACTTTTTCTTATAGCTCAGAGTCACCTGCGTGTTTGCAGAGCATGTTGGGATCATTTGGCTGAGAGTAAACAGATTTATGTGAGTGAGGAGGAGTAGGAGGAGAGGCGAACCTGAAATGAGATGGAAAAACAGGGGTCTGCTGGTAATTTCTAAGCTGGCAGAGGCAGGAAGGATAGAAAGGGGGCTGTCATCGCTCTTTATCTGCTTGTGTGAAGGAGGTTTTACAGTGCAGCAGCGACGCCTCTTTACTTTCCAGAGCTGAAACAAGAACCTCTGATAAACCCCCAGCATAATTCCTGGTATTCTCTTGCTCTTTGGGTTGAATGGCTAAAGGCAGAGACGGATTTACTACCATGAATAGAGCGATCCTGTACAGGCCTGCTTGTGCACATGCAGTACTCGCATGCCTGCATGTAAACACACTTGTATGATTCCTACATCCCACAGGTAACTATGAAGCGCAGGGTCATCTGTGGCTTGCTCATAGTTTCAACCAAAGTATTTCAGCTGCTTAAGCATTGGAATCACGATGGCGTGCTCTGCGTGCACACGCGTATCTGACCTTCGCCATGTGTGTCCAGCTGTCAGGAGTAGTGACTAACAGATGCCGTTCCCACAGAGCAGCTCTGGGCGAGGGAGGTAGCCAGAAACAGCTGGTTCTCACGGGGTGTCCAGGTTAGTCTGCACGCCTTCAGCCTGCACAGGAAGCAGGAGTCAATTGGAAAAGGTGGTTCATTAGCATTCGTGATTCTGCACGGATTAAAATATGTCCACATTATTAAATAAGTAGTAGTAGAGAAGTAGCTGCTTGCCTCCATTTTTACTTCATCTTATCGTTCTTTCTTTTTTCAATGCACTATGCACGCCGGGCATGAGAAAGGCAGTGTGGGTTTGTTGGGTCAATGCAAACAGAAGTATCTCAGATTTATTGGATGATGTCACGACCTGTGGTGGAGCAGACATTCCCATTCCCCCACAGGATCAGCTGCAACAGCTCTCGATTTCTCACCAACTTCACCTGTAAAAATCAAGTCGGAATGTAAATCTGTTTTTAACCAGGAACCGTTAAATACTGCATTATTTAACCTACTGTACACAGAAAATGTTTCTTCTGCAGCAGTGTCACAAAAATGAACGAGGTAAACTCAGCCTGAAACACTGATGATGATGATGATGATGATGAAAAAAGGGAAAAATCTATGGAACATAGTATCAAGTCTATAAAGTTTCTTCCTATTCCAGTCAGACATTCATATCTCACTGTGGACACACTGAGGCCTCTGAATTAAAAGAAAAAAGTGAACAATGGGAACACAACAACGAGACCTGACTCACGGCTCCATCTGGGGCCCTCATGAACAGGGCCCACACAAATACCAGTCTGTGATTGTCTGTGCATGCTGCACCAGTTGGAATGATGCAGACCGGTGGCACTGAGTCACCCCCCCCCCCCCCAGCTCATTCCCTGAACCCCTCTCCTGCTCTCTCTAAGTGCTTCTCTGTAGCCCCCATTCAGTCGCAGCTGAGAACAGGTGAAATCAGAGCTGGAGTTTCGTGGAATTTGACCTGTGCGACTCCACCCACTGCTACATGCATGAAACGCACAGGAGAAAGACGGGGAGAGAGAGAGAGAGAAAGCAAAAGCAAGTCTGTCCTATTCTAAGAATCAGCCTTTGTGCTTGTTCTCCCCAATTCTGAGAGACAGAAAAAAACACACCTCTGTTCTCTCGGTAATTAAACCGAGAGGAGGGAGGGAGGGAACTAGGGAACAACTAAATTATCAATACCAGATCAGGTTGTGTGCGCACAACCCTGCTTCTATTTAATGCCGTTAGTATCAGATCAGGATCAGGTTTCGTGAGTTCCGTGGAGTTGATGTGGTTCTCCGTTGCCTTCAGAGCTCTCTCAGTGTCGGTGCAGCTTAATGAATTGTCCTTGTGCCATTTGTGTATTTTCAGGAACGAGCGCGCTCGATGGATCAGCGCCCTGGGACAGAATGGCACCAACACGAAGAGTCAGGACAGAACCAGTAAGCGCTCATGCAGCTCCTCGACTCCTCCTTTTATCCTGTGGCGCCACCTTGTGGTCATTTGATGTGATTGCTTTGAATGGCTTGTTAAAGATTAATGTACGTGTGTATGTGTGCTGTCTAAGATGTGATGCAGGTGGAGGTGATCAGGACTTACACTGCCAAGCAGCCGGATGAGCTGTCCCTGCAGGTGGCCGACGTGGTGCTGGTCTCGCAGACCGTGGAAGGTGCGTCAGCGCTTTTTGTAGCCCAGCTCACCATTAGTATTCCTCACCTTCTGCACACCTTCTTCTCCTTTTCAGTTTCTCTTTCACATAATGGTCTGAAAATATGTTTAAATGGTGTGAGATATTACACTAACACAATGACACGAGTTCTCATTTCCCTTTCTGTGACCATAGCAACCGACTTTCCCGTTAACAGAACACGCAGCACTGAAAGTCAAAAAGCAGAGAGACAGTTGGAGCATGTGCTTAAGTTGTCATGTATGAACACCGCATCTCTCTTCTCAGGTTGGTATGAAGGAGAGCGTCTGCGTGACGGAGAAAGAGGCTGGTTTGCGGCTTCGTGTGCCGAGCAAATCACGTGCCAGGCCGCCATCGAGCGCAACATGCAGAGGATGAACCGCCTACAGGGGCTGGAGACGAATGTGTGAGGATGTGCCGGCTGCTCTAAACCACAGAGGGCATTTCTCAGCTGTTACTGACCCGTTGACACAGCGGTGACCTGCCTTTTTTTTTCTTTTTAATCCGTGGATCGAGACAAACGAGTTCAGTAACAGCATCAGTGACCTGCCTCCAGGGAACAGGGGGATTAGGACGGAAGCTGCGTGGCTGCTGAACCCTGTACAGAGGGATAAAGATGAAGCCACCGCTGAGACTCCCACACGATGCCAGAGTTTAACAGCAAAGACTTTAGACTTCAGAACTAACGCAGCGGAACGACAGAGATTCCCTTAATTACTGATCGGTGCCTGTGTGGGTGGGGGTTTCACAGTGAGATCTGTCACATGCATTAGTTCCCCGGCTGGTTACAAAACCTCACAGCCACAGCCGAACAAACTGCTTTCAACACCCTGCTACACAACTCCTGGTGTGAAATTTGTAAATAGTTTTTTTTCTCCTTCCAAACATATTTTTTTGAGTGTAAGTGACGTGCAGCGTCTGTTGTGCTGCTGTAGTAGGTGCACGACAGCAGCCGGATGTCTGCTCTGGTAATGAGGCACGGGCCGTGTGATTAGGAGCTCTGCCAGTAATAACGTAACTATGGAGATGTCGAGAATGAACGTGATGAGGCGCGATGGTGGGCTCGGGCAAATCTTTACACCGTGTTGCTCATTGGCAAGTTAAACTATTACAATATTTACAAGACGATCCAATATGGTGGAAACGTAAACGAAGAAACGGAGGCCAGAGGCACTTTGTGTAAATACAGAACGTCTTGATTAATTGGATGATAACAGATATTATGTTCGTCTGAAAGGTATAACGGCTTATGTCATGAATGGGTTAAGCGTGGGGCCAAGTATCTGTTTTCTACCTTACTGTTTGACACCAGTTAATGTCACCGTCATGAATCAGATTCTACATTTGTGTCCCAAATGCCATTATTTTCCATCCACTCCATGGTTTGGACAGGCTGAAATATCGAACTGCCAGACGTGTCTTTATAAACCCCCCCTTAAGATTTATGTCAATGATGTTATAGAGGCTAACTGAAATTAATTTGTGTGCTGATGGGGAGACCAGAAGCCAGAAACGAGACTCTGCGCAGCCTGGCTCCTAATGCGATTGTCCAGCGTGAGTCATCTTTTTAGTGTTGCCGTGCCCAGCTAAAGGAAATGAATGGCTTAGTCAGAGTGTGCTCATACCGCCATCTATCAAGCCCCACTGCCAGCCACAACTGTTACACAAAGCGAGGTATGGTGGCGAAGAGGGAGGCATCCAGAAGGACCCAATTATCCCGACTTCAAATAGAGCAAAAAGAAAAAAAAATCACAACTCAGGGAAAATTTGCTATGAGAAACTTAATCTAATGCTGCCTTAGATGTGACATCACATGTCGGATACGTCCAGCCTCTGCACGGAAGAAGTGGCCCTTGAAGTCAGAGCTCCCGCTGGGAAACTCGAACCAAATTCAAGTACCCCGACTTCACAGAGCAGCTGATGACACATCAGTTAATCAGTCCACAGAGAACAGGTCTCCCAATGAGAAATAACAAACTGATTTACTTGCTGTATTAGTAGGTGAAGCTATATGAACAATGTAAATGAATTAACTCATCACAGTGGTGTGGTTTCACAGCTACAAAGAAACTAAACTCTAAATTGCCCATAGTTTGTCTCTCTTCGTGTATCACTGTTTATCTTCTTGTATTATACACATACAAAAGCTACGACATTGCAAATTCTTGCAAACATCTGCAGTGCTTTTTGAATATGGAAATCTTTTTATTGACACTTCCTATATTTGCAACTACTGTAAATAATCTGTATACATGTAAATATGTAAAACAGCTGGACTAATGTTTGTTTTGCAGAATGATGATTTATACTGCAGAAACCTGCTTAGTACAACGTGTGCTGTACATAAATGAACGAGTCACTGTTAACAGAAGTTTAATAGCTTGAGGCCTCTCATGTATCTTCATCAGAAATATGAAATCTATTTTTCCCTGAGGAGCACTTGCTACATAGACCAAAGAAAATGACTCCGTCTTTATTCCTCCAGTGATAATTGATAAAACAATGAAAGCGTTATGGCTCTTCAGCACAGATCAATGAGAAATGTGCATTAATCCTTTGGGTAGTTGGTGTTTATGTTGCCTCTGATATGAGGATGGAACCCACCAGGTGTTCTTTCCCAACAAATATGAGGTTAGTTCTGATTATTTCATGGACTAGACTCAGAACAAGTATCTCATTAAACTAATAATCAGGGCAGATGATGCTCAGCAAAGTGTTTGAAGGTACATCCTTTATTTATTGCGCAGTACATAAGGTGGAAAAACAAGAATATGATCTATCCAAACCAAACATGTACAAGCTAAACGCAGAACAAAACAGCTACTCATTCAACTGTGCGTTGGTCTATGCGGGATAATGACCAAATATGCAAATAATAATAAAGTCATTCAAGTGCATTTTCCAGTTTGTCTTCTCACCATGTCAGCCATCAAGGAGGCCAGCTCGTGGTTATCCCGACTACCTTCTGCGTCAGTCATCTCTCCTCTGCAAGCAGCCAGCCAAAAGAACCTGGCCACCTCTAGTCTTCATCGTCGTCATCATCGTTGAAGTAAATGTGTTGTCCTCTCGGCGCTGGCGCCGGCGCCCACGCTCTGCCGTGACCCTTAGTGCTGCCTGTAGGCTTCTCCTGGGTAGTGATGAGGTCTATAATGGCTGTGATGACAGCACAGTCTTTGGACTGGCGACTTTGCCAGTCCACAGGAGCCGGTTTACGGATTTTCTCCTCCAGCAGAGAGTCCAATTCCTTCTTTAAACTCTGTGAGAAAAGGCAGGGAAGGCCCGCTGGTAAAGTTAATGGCAGGGCCATAGAGATTAGTCCAGGTGTCTGTTGCCGTCTTACCTTGACGAGGTGAGCGATCCGCGCCGGTGACCTGAAGACGATCCACTGGTCCACCGCGATGGTCTCCTGGTCCTCATCTTTCTGGATGGTGACGTCTCCGCCGAAGAACAGCAGCGAGAACGGGGACACCTCGGTGCAGTCGTACAGGAAGATCTGGGGACGCGGAGAGAGAGATTCTGCGCCGTCACACAAGCAGCAGCAGCTGATGCTCGGAGACGGCGAGCGGCATCGTTATGACACACTGTGCCTGACAGCTATTCTGCGGTGTGGGCTGAAAGTGTCCCATTAGTGAAGAGAGACTGCGAGTTTAAAATGTGTTCCAGTGCCTTCCCCGTCAGGAGAAATGTCATCTCGCCCTGTCTGTGAACATCACTGATGTTACACTCGCTTCTCTGTGCTTATGCAGAGTACGATGACTATGGATCCCCAAATTAAAAAATACGAGTATTTTCTTTCTGAAGAATGATAATGGAAAATAGTTTTCACCCATTTCACAGTGGTGAAAGGAAACAGAGGCCACGGCGACTACATAAGCAGCTGACTGAGGTCACATGAAATGTGTTAGAGCTGTGAAGGTAACGCACAAAAATGTTGACAATTAGTGTGAGACAGGAGCAGAGAAAGGTGAAGGATGTGCGAGGGAGACGAGGGGGAAAAAACAAGCAGACGGAGAGCAGGGAAGACTGCATTTGCTCTATGAATGTGTAATGTAAAGGACCACGAGGGGCAAGTGCGTCAAAGAAGATAAAGTTTCACGTCATCCCCTCGCCTCCTTTCTGTTCCCTCTTTTCTTCCTTCCTTCTAAATGACCTTGGCAATCTGGCGCATTCAAAACATTAGTTTTATAATCTACACAAATAGATTTAATGGCGGCGCCGACAATGGCGAAGCCCAGCAAAACACTTTTCTTCATAAAGACGAAGGAAGCAAAGTAAGAGACAAAAGGCAGGCGCAGTAATCAGAGGGAACATGAAAGGTGTTTTTTTCTTTTTTCTGCAGAATGGAAACATTCACAAAGAGAGACAGCGCTGCAAGAACAAAGACAAATGGGACGACGAACAGAGGGCAGAAAAAAGGGAGAGGGGAGAGGGCAGCATTGACCATTTTACCCCCACCTCCCCTTTCACCACCACCACCACCTCTTAGGTTGTATCTGGAGGCTTTGAAGCACAAGAGCCTTTGAGAAGGAGTTGAAAGGCAGTGTTTTAATCAAATATTCATTCAGTGTAAAGCTGGTGTGGCGCCACCGCCAACCTTTAACCACAGGCCCTTCTTTCCACTTGTGCAACCTTCAGAGTGACAAATGTAAAAAAAGATCACACACACACACACACTGCGCTGTGAGAAGCATTCACACAACAAACGCCCACTCACGCTGCTCGTCCTCATCTTAAGGTGGTAGATGAGCCACGTGTAGTTGAACTCCGTCTCCTCAGCGTTGACGGATTTCGGGTGGATGCACACTTTTCCATCAGCCTGGGTGTACACCTTAACCCTGAGGACGAGGGTGGAGACAGCAGTGCTCCGTCAGCAAAGACCTTTTTGATGGTTTGCATTTCATTTCTATAAAGTACAAAAGAGTACTTCTGGAGATTTTAGACTTTTTTTAAGACTATTATGTGTTTTGTAAAGTTCCAAATCACCAGACGAATGGTAAAATAAAGCAGACAGTCATTTTGCGCCTCTGACTTGTTAATATGATCTCCCCACTCGGGCTCAACAAATTGTGATGCAGTCAGCTCTAACATGAAAGTAACGCCGTGTTCTCGCCTTCCGCGTGTCATCCTGACAAAACTGGCGTCTTGAATGTGGTGAACAAGCTGCTCGCGCGGTGGTCTGATTGAAAAACAAACAAAAAAGGGCTTTGTGGAGGAAAATATTCATGAAACCCTGCGAAGCAGTCGTGTGGTTTGGTTTCAACTGTTGAGAATTACTTATGCAAAGGAAATGACCCTGGAAATTTGGCTGTGCTTGCGAGTGTTGCGCATGCAAACGAAGGCGACGGCCCTTCTGTGAGAGCGAGTATCTGTCTCCCCGTTGCGTGCATCTGTCATTTGCACACAGGTGGCAGCGACCATCTATGACAGCTGCCTGAGGGCACTATTTCCCTGACTGCATTGATCTTCAGCTGAAAAAGCGCCTCTGTTTTTGTCTATTCTCTGAACATGGTGTCTGCACAGCCTCAGGTAATTGTCACAGAAACCCAGCAGAACTCTTTCACCTGAGAGGTCTGATGAGATATTGCGGTGTGAAGGCTATTTTTCTGTCTAGAGATCAATGAGAGTGCTTGTGCACTTCTGTGTCTTGTGCTGCACAGTTTCCCGGCGTTTGTGAACTGGCGGACTCACCCCGGCCTCTTTTTGCTGTGAGACGGTCTGATCGTTGCCACCTTCGGGTACAGACCGGCTACAATCACCGCTTTAATTAGCTTCTCATTATCTGCAGAAGGAAGTGAGAATGAAAGAGCTCTGCTACATTAACATACCCCAAACGGCATTGTGTCCTTTCTCTGCAGCCGGGTTTTAGAATTCATAAGTATGAATGTTTTCTGACGGCTCAATCACATCTGAAACAACTCCGCTTTGTCACCTGAGTTGACGTTAGCTGTGGGGTCCTTGGGGTCCTTGCTGCTGACGAAGCCAGCATTCATTAGATGTTCAGCAAACTGACCCTTCATGTTGTGCAACATCTAAATGACAGAAAGACAAGTTCCGTCCGAAAATGCAGCAGAACTTTGATGTAATCATGCGCGACTCGTGGCTCACCTGCAGGGTATTGGCAGACAAGAAGTTGTCCCAGCAGTACTCCCTCTCATACCTGCCGCCACGCTGTTTCGCCTCCTCCCACCCCTTCGTCAATCCAAACCATGAGTTAAAACAGGATCCAGACACAGAGCACACGGAGATGAAAGAAGACGAGCGGTTTTACCTGGAAGGCGTTGACGATCGTCAGGTGGTCGCTCTTGGAGTTTCTAGACAGCGTCTTTCTCCTCATGTCTGCCATCTTCTCTTTACCCTGAGGGGGGGGGACCAACAAGAAGTCGAGTGGAAAAACGTACTGCTGAATGCACTGAAACCCGCGTCACTGTCGCTTTCATGTCTGTCGGCGTCCTACCAGGGGTATGAAGAAAGGGTCTTTGAAGCTGAGTGAGGCGGCGATGGTGAGCACGGGGCTGAGGCAGCCCAACAGAGCTCCAAACAGGATGAGTTTGCCAATGTGAGGCTCCACAGGCAGACGAGCCAGGTGGAAACCCAGCGCCGTCAGATTCTCTGAGCGGTCCAGTGCGTTCTAACAGTGTCACAAAAACAGAAAATGCACATGTTTAGTACGTCTCCCACTGATTTTCATCTAAAGCTCGTTAGCGTGAAATATAATACAATACATTTCCTTCAATGGCTTTGTTGCTGGCACAATACTAGATGTTAAAACTGGTGTGAAAACAGTTGTGAAATCATTTATTAGCTGGTCAGCAGGCACTTGGCACTGAATATTGAGAATTAAAGTGCTATTTTCTCAGTTCTAAGAATAATATGTTATAGGAAATTCACATTTTTGTGTTTTGTACAGTTTATTGCATCTGCCTGATGATGTCATAATGAGGGTTTTATGCAGCTCATTTTTACGTCCTAATAAATCTTAACCCTCAAGATGTCTTAATGATCTGTACTCCTTCTTACCAGGTCTATAATGTTCTTGATGGCTAGATTGACAGCTTTCTCAGTGGGAGGGTCCAGGGCTTTCTCCAGGAATCGCGCTATAGAGCCAAGCTTCAATATCTAGGCAGCATGTAATACAATACGCACTGATGAGCAAAAGCATTTGGTTATTCTCATGACACATTCCTTTCCCTACATCTATGGGAGTTAGTCCTTTAGAAAAAGGGAAGGAAACTAATTTTTAGTGCAACAAGCTTTATGTGTAGTTCTTTAATGCTTGCATAGTGTATGATGTATGGTTTCCATATCCTGCTATTTACAAGACGAAAGAGACAAAACAACCAACGCTGTGTAGAGTCAACAACATCAACTAGATGCTAACTAGATGTTAGGTTGAGTGCAGAATACCTTTACTAAATGTGCATTCCCTTCCACATCAACTGCTTTGAATATATCAAACATCAACCTTCAACATTACCATATTTCTATGTCTGACTAACAGCGTGGCGATTGAGTGTTTGTGCATTTCGAGAGTCGGCTCAGGGTTAGCGTGTTGTCAGCGCTGCTCTCACTTTAAGGACAGTCTAATGCATTAGTCCGCCTCTCACCCACTAGCTTCAAAAACCCACCGAGCACACATCCAAATGAACAAGTGGAAGACACACACTCAAATGCATCTCCAATAAAATCCACTGGTGAAAACAATGACAGCAAACACTAGATCCAAGTGAACTTTGGCTTAATGTTCCATTAGCAGCAGTTGAATTACGTCTGAGTGGAGCATGAGGATTTAGAGAGAGAAAGCAAAAAGAGGGAGGGGCAAAAAAATAGGAAGCAACCAAAAAGAAAGCAAATTTTTATGTAAGAGAAGAGGAGAGATTAGAGCAAAGGGCCATGAGTCAGCCAAGGGGATTCATCCCTCGTTCTCATTAGGAAGGAGAGGCTGTAATTCAGAGCAAGCTCCAAACTGCAGGGCTGTCCTCACGCACCCCCGCCCCCGTCCCCGCCCCTCCCTTACTCGGACAAAACTCATTCACAGCAATCTTGTCCTCATCTCAACTCAGCCAATCCAACGCCCACCCGTCTCCCCCCGTCAGTCTGCCTCCACATACAACCTTGATTTGCAGGCAGAGCTCCTCCAGTGGTGTCCTCATAATTTCGGGCAGCTGATAAGCATCCAGCAGGCTGGCCCTGAGACCATTGTACAGATGATAACACTTCCCTGGACACACTCTGGATATATGTAGAGAAGGAGAGAGTTTGGAAAGAGAAGGGGGGGGGGTCATATGTTACATCAGTCCTGTGACAGGGGCTTAATTTAAAAATCAATGGGATGAAACCGCACACAGTAAGAAGCTCTCGCTAATTGGACCTTGCTCCACTTTGATGTCAGAGCTAGCTAACAGAACAGGCGCCTTGAGTCACGGAGTGGAAATAATGTGGGAGTTTCTGTGTTTACAGATGGGAGGCTGGAAGGAGTGGGTGGTATGGGGAAGACTGACAGAGCGCTGTGATGATAAATGCAAAGAAATATAATCCTTCCATATTAGTATTGCGCTCCCAGAGGCACTAGTCTGCAGCGTGGTCCCACAGAGTGTGCAGACACAGCTGACCTACCTGCCCGCGCGTCCTTTCCTCTGCTTGGCGTTGGCCAAGCTCACCCACTCTGCTGTCATGGTGCTGATGTTGTTGTTGGTGTCAAAGTTGGTCTCCTTTATCTTTCCTCCGTCTATCACGTAAACGACGTCGTCGATGGTGATGCTGTGAAACAGGGCGGCGAGCGAAAGGAAGACCGAGTCAGACGAAAACAGAAAACAGCACACTTCAAAGAAGCCTGTCAAGAATGTTCAGCTAAGACTCTCACACGCGCACAACCATTCACAGGGAAAAAATATATTTAGAGCCCTTCGGTAGGTTTAGAGTCTATATTTAGTGGAGGGATGTGAGGGGAGTGCAGACAGCTTCTTAATTTGCTGGGTCTGTGTCTGCGTGTGTGCGAGGCTGCGAATCCATTAACCAACTGCCTGTCGGAGGGTGTTCCATCAACGCCAGTTCGTAATCAATCCAAGAAATGTATGCTAATTACACCCACATTTGCTGCCTCTATTTGCGACTGGGACCAACACACAGACACACACACACACACACACACACCACAAATGTGTTATCCCTTTTTTCTGGTTACTGAAAATTAACTGTCAAAAATACTTTTTTCAAAGTAAATAAGAAAAAAGGCTAAATAAGCCAAACAACACACATACACACACACACATATATATATATATATATATATATATTTACCTGGTTTCAGCTATATTAGTAGCAATCACAATCTTTCTAACTCCAGGAGGAGGTCTTTTGAAAACCTGAAACGGGGAAAGAACATGATGAGATACTGATACCTGCAGAAACAGACAGATCCAATCAGAGAACCAGACAAAGAAAGAAATAGGAGAATGCTGACCTGCGTCTGATTAACAGTAGGCATAAGGGAGTGCAAGGGGATGATAATGAACCGCTCTGAAACACAACAGGACACACAAGCAAAACTCAAGGAATTGTGCACACACACACACACACACACACATTTGTGCCTGATTAGGTCTAGAAATAGTACTGGAATGACAAGGCCAATACCTTTGCGTTTTCTCACAGAAGACATTTGGGTTCAACCACTTTTTCCCATCTGATCCACTGTTGCGCTCACACCATGTTTGGGACCATTGTCTTTATCTTGTCACGAGTAGTAAGTATTTCTATATAAACTGACAGACCTTCAAATGTTTCCTTACACATCTGAACTGATTTGTTCTGTATCATAATCAAAGCCATGCAGGCCCAGGAGTCGACAACCTAAACCTAACCCTAACCCTAACCCTAACCCACCTCCACCGGGCTTCCTGGGTTAGCTGGTATGGTTTGGATTGTGAGCAAATTCTTTCTTCTTCCACACTTTTGCCTTTTTTTCGTCACTTGGGCAGAAGATAATTTTGTTCTCATCAGTTGTTTGCTTCCAAACTAATCTCTAATGTTTCTGCGTATGTCAACCTGCCTTTCTGTGTCTGTAAATACTTCAGAGTTGTTCAGTTAGCAGAGTTGTGAACATGATTGTTACACCTATTAGATACCTTTGTCAAATATATTATACAAACGTTAAAAGTGGCCTGGTTAGCATGTATTCATGTTTTGCACCAATATACAAATACATTCTTTAAAAATCATACAATGTGATGTCCCAGATTTTATTTTTACTTTCTGTCTCTTACAATTCAAGTGCACCTATGATGGAAATTACAGACCTCTCATCTTTTTAACGGGGACAGCTTGCCCTATTGGTGGTGGGCAAATACTTTTTTGCCCCACTGTATAAACTGTTGTTATGCTGCATTCAAGTGCTTAGTAGTATTTAAGGAACTAGAGGCCAGTTAATTAAAGTGTGCACAAATTAGATGGCTGTGATTAGTCAGAGTTTACTAATGTTTCTGATTTCAGGTGTACAATAACTGAAATATGTATGTATGATATGCTAGTCTAGTCAAGCCCAAGTTGTGTTTATACAAATCACATCCACACATTCTCCCTCAAAAACTAAGTGTGTGTACCTGATCGGAACATCTGCTGAGCCATAAGCAAGTCGTTGAGACTGCTGATGTTGTCCCAGCCGGGCAGGAACACCAGAATGGCTCCTTCCTGTAAAACAAAGACACAACACAACACTTAGCAGCTGACACCCAATGAGAACCAGGGCCTAAAAGAAAAGAAAAATCAACTGCAAAACTAACAGCCAACAGAAATAAGCAGCCATTAGTTGAAGGACACTCAACGGAGATGAGCTGCCAGCCTTCACAATCAGCCACACAATAGTCCACGAGGCTTCCCACCAACATCATTATAACATTTTTCATCTGCTTCACATTACCACTGGAATAAGACTTCTCTCAAAGCAGAGGCAGCAGAAAGGCAAAGCATTTAGTCGCCCGGACAATAAAGTGACCCACAAATGCAAGCTGAGAAAACATTAGCAGGACAACGGATGCTGGAGGCAAATAGTGTTGGAGGTTTTCCAGTGCGAGCAAATCTCTGCACATTCAGCTGCCTGCAGCTACCAGCAGTGATCTCTGTGCCGAGGAGACGCTCATGAAACGGTTTTTCACCGAAACCGCGAGGCAAACCGTCGGCTTCACGGTAAAAGCATTCATGAAAAGTGTCCACGTTTGACCTGAATTTAGAGTTTCAGTGTGAGAACAGGTGACAGCTGAGAGGAGCAAGCAAAAGTTGCTATGCCATCAATTCGTAGGAATAAGAAATTATACTACTGTTAATTGTGTGAAGAGGTTTCTTGTTATTTCAACTCACGCCGTGTGTGACCAGTTGATGTCTAGATGTGGAACTCATTTAGTGTAAAGCCTCGTTTGGCATCAACGTTGCCTCTAGCTGTAGTTTCTCCACGGAATTAGCTGCCCGAGATATCGATCAAAGGTGATGTGTGGTTTAAAAGATGCGAGTTACATGTGACACACAAACGTATCTCGCATACGACATCACCTCTAGAAAGTAATTTTCAGCAGCTGCTTTATTCCAAAACAGTGAAAATGTCCCTGAAATTAATGTTTATGTATGCGTAGACGAGCTTTTAAAACCACCTGGCTGTTTTAATGCAGTGTTTGACTGGTTTATCTCTTCACATAAATACTGTCTAAAATGAGCCGTTTCCTAAATTAGAGCAGGAAATGTCTGATCAATACCTGAACTGCAAAATCTAACTTTTATGTTATCATCAATAGAAGTTTATTTCATCACGTCAAAGATCTAAATTTATACGCAGACCACCCCCTGGATTATATTAAGCTAGTACAAAAAGGGCTTAAGAAGGATTCTGCTATTCATTTTCCTCAGAGGAATGAAGGGGAGATGAAGAACAGACATTAAAAGTAGCTGCAGGCCTGGAGCGCTCCTGCCTTTTAATTAAAGCTAATTACTATGACCAGTTCTCAACCATTGGCACCCGCACGGGACTGTGTGTGTGTGTTAATGTCTGTGCATGTGTAGAAAGAGAGAGGAGGAGGAGGAGGAGGAGGACGCGCTCAGCTGCTACCTGACTATGAATCGAGTACCAGTGCAGTAAGCTGCTCTGCTATTTCACATGCACACATACAAAACCACCCACATGCATGCATACGCGCCCAGCAGGCGTTCATTAATGCCTGTGTCTCTACACCTTAGCTGTCTAATCACAGATCCCTGCAACATAATTAACCAATCATCGTGGTCAAAAGCCTAGAGTCGGCCTGTATCCTTGGTTCAACCCGCCGTCGCGGCAAATCAGCTGGTTCCCCGTCAGCTGTTTCCGACAATGCCACGGAGAATCAGTCGCTTGACTGGCTGAGGGTGGCCGTGACTGATAGAGATACAGCCTCATATGAGAAGGGATAATTATTCTGTCTGTCTGCGTTAGTCGCTCCTCATTCGGGGCCCTTCGTCTCTTTTCTTTTTCTCCTCTCTCGTTTCTCACAGCCACAAACAAACATAAGTAAGTTAAGCTAGTTCCACCTCACTTTAAAAAAGACCACATTGTCCACAGTGTCTCATTCACAGAGTGACAGCAGGCTCCTCTTTATGGTTATGTTCTTACACAACACTGTGGCTAGAAATACAAGAAACATGCTGCGAATACATAGTTAAGGAGGTGACTTCTGCCCTAACAGCGTCTGACTATACTGCTGTAACATATTACCGTGAGCGCGTCGACTGAAGAAGTTAAACATTTCCTTAAAAAAAAGGAAAAAAAAAAAGTTGGAATGAGATTAAAGGGAGTAAACGTGCATCGGGAGAGCATCTGTTCCATCTCTCATTAGCACAGATCTGCTGCCAGGATCTGTGATATTTCCTCTGATGTCATGTCGCTAAGAGTTTGGAAGCAAACCCTCCTGTTCTTTCCATATTCTCTACATACTTGTCTCCTTTTGTTATTTACTTCTATTTGATAAATCCACTGGGACCGTCACTCTCTATTATCTAACATTTCTGAGATTCACATACTTCCAAAAATTAAAGACATTTTTGTGCCTGTTGTGGTACAAGGTTACTCAGACACATAGCAACGTCTCTGAAACCCCATTTCCATCTCTGTCAAGACAGTACTTCATTAAAAAATCCAATTTAAGACACCGGAATGTTGCCGCGTTCAGACGGCAGCACCGACACCAGAAAAACAAGGTTAAACTCACGTCTTCTCTGAGCACAATATGATGGATCAGTGCTACAATCAGATCGAGGTCGATCTTGTCATCATTGTCCAAAATCTCCAGTGCTGCGATGGTGTTGTCAGAGTATCTACAAAACAAACAACAGACAGTATATTTATTTTATCATAGCAACACATTCCCAAGACGCCAACAGTTGCCTTCCCTGTTTTGGTTTTCACCCCGAGTTAAGGCTGCAAGTTTTGGTTTAGTTGCTGTCATGGTGCCTAAAATTGAAATCAATACCTGTCCTCTGGTTCTTATATATATATTTATATATATATAATATATGAATTTCAAATTCACATTATTTTGACACAGACTTCTAAATATGGAAACTCTTCTCCCTGAGTACTCCCTTTAAGGGGAGATTGACAGGCCAATAATGAGCCCGTCAGACTGCCGCCGTGGAGCAGTATAATAACAAGAACTGTCCTGGTCTTGGGGTCGTTGTTGTTTCAAAGCATCACTTTCTGACACAGCAATAATAATGGCAGCAAACAAGGACTGCAGAGCAAACAGCTGTACTATGTGATGAAGAGTGTTGATGAGAAGAGGCTGACATCTCGAGAGGAGTCGATCGCCTCTGAACGGTTGACTGAGGGGGGAAAAGTGCCATAAACTACAAAGTGACAAGTCTTTGGAGGGTTTGTTAAGTCTGTGGTACCTCTACAAGCAAATCCACCAACAGTATCCCAGATGTCTAAACCAGCGTTTCAGTGACTAATCAATCAGACACAGGTTTTTCAAAAACACAGTCACTACACATACAGGTTGTTACAAAGCTAAATGATCCCATTTCCCACCTAAACAACACATTTAGCATCCTGGCAGCAGCTCTGCCAACTTCACTACGAAGCTATTCTCACAACTCACCTGCCCTGCAGTGTGCGAGCATAACAAGGCCAGCTCTCCTTGTATTCAGCCTCTTTCTCCTCCTTCTCAGGTCTGGAATAACGTCCCTGCCAAAAGCCTCTCTTCCACGAGGGACGGCGGTCCTGATTCTGGGGGCGATACCTGGCAGACAGACATCCACTGGCTTACATCGAGATGAAAAAAGAAAAAAAAATTAAAAATGATGCGTAGTTTGGGAATAGCGTTTGTTTACCTGATCATCTCTACAACATCCTCGAGTAGGAATTCTTCCACTGGAAATGTCAAACCAGGAATATGGATGATTGGACAGTAGTCTAGAGAGATTGAGACACAGGAAACAGGGCGGGTGAGAGGGAGGAAAATCCAAACCAATGAAATGAAAACATTTTGATGAATTAAGTACCAAAGTATTTAGAAAACTTCTCCGCGTTGAGTGTGGCACTCATGAGGATGACTTTGAGGTCGTTCCGGAGTTGGAGTAGGTCCTTCACAATGATGAGCAAAACATCCGACTGGAGGTTCCTCTCATGGATCTCATCCAACACCAGGTGGCTGATACTGGACAACAAACTGAAAGAGGGAGATGCAGCAAAATACATAAAGTAAGTGTGATTGGTCAAAAAATTTATGTTCTCACAAATGTCAAGTGTGAAGACTAAGAAAGACAAGTTTGTAAAGACAAGTTGTGTTTTAATTAAATATTACACCTGGTCCTACTCAAAGAGAGTAGGAAAAATCAATCACTAATTATTTTTTGCCAGTTGCTGTTAAAAAATCACAATTTTGGACAAGCCCTCCAACCAGGAAATCCTTCCTGCCAGTGGCCATTGAACTGTATCTTAATCATTATTTATGTCATATATTCCACATCCTGTGATTTTCTTTGTTTCAACTGAATCTTTTATATTGATGTTATTTTACATTTCTGTTGGTTTGGATCTTTTCTGGTTGTGGTACCGTGGTACCTTTTGAACTGAGAGCAGCTTAAACAAAAATGATTTCCCTCTTGGATTAATAAAGTTCTTTTTGTTATATATAAAATCTTTGGATGAGAGGGGTGCCTTTAAGAATTGTCCCTATATCTGAATAATTACATAATATGATGGAGTCCTTAGTATTTTTTTACATATGTAAACCTCCAGCATTATGAATTCACTGAAAGGAAAAGTCAGAATCAAGTGTTTCAACCAATGAGATGATGTTAGATGTGAGTAATGGGGACACTGCCTTATTTAAGAAGACAAAATGTGTCTTCCTTATGATGTATGCTCAAGTATGATCTTGACAGCAAAGATTTCTGAGGATCTTAGATGAAGACTTAGTAACATTCACCAAGCTGAAGGGGTCACAAAAAAAATTCTAACTCTAATGGAAATTGCCCCATTGTTTCCCTCCCCAGGAGCAGTCAACCAACAAGACCTAGGTTTGTAACCCTAAGGAAGAGAGCAACAGAGTAACATCCACTATTAGAGGACCACTGACTGTAGTTTGGGTAAGGAGGAGGCCATTACTGTACACAAAAAACTTGCTCCCTCTTTACAATTTGCTCAAGACATGTGCATGGCTTATTATGTGGATAAGCCAGAAGCCTACTGGAAGAACATTCTGTGGACCAGGGAGCCCGAATTAGAACTTTTTGACTTAAATCAGAAGCATTTCGTCTGGCGATGGCCAGAAACCACATTCCATTCTAAGAACCGTATCCCACCTGCGAAACATGGTGCTGCTAGTAACATGACTTGTGTCTGCTTTGCTGCCTCTGGACCAGGACGGCATGATATCACTGATTAAGCTTTAAATTCTATTCTGAGTTCTACAGGAAAATAACAAGTTACTGAAGGCAGAGGTTCACATACTTTTTCCACACACAGACATTTAAGGTTGTGCAATTTTCCATAATGAATAAATAAATAAATAATTTTTGATTAATAATGTTTAAGTAATACAAATGTTTTAGGTCATATTAAAGCATGAAAGAAAACAATGACAGTCAGTTTGTACTCCAGCTGTTATGTAAAAACACCTTAATGGCAAAACATTGCAGCATTTTGTCAGACAGCTCTAGTCTTCAAAATGACTCACTCGAGCTGTGCCAATTCTGCAGGAGCATGAAACAAGACAAGAAGAAAAGCTGGCACCCTCACTCAGTCTCTGTGGGTTTTCTGAAGACACTCAGAATGCAAGGATGAGCATGCAGGGATGAGTCAACACGTGGGAATGTGTGTGTGTGTGTCTCTTTCTCTGACTAGGAGTATGGGGGCCCATACTAATGCTTCTTCCACAAACAGCAGAGTCAAACACAAATCAATGGGGATAAAAGCGAGTGACACATGGGGAGTAAGAGAGCAGACAGATGGAGAACAGAGATGCTGAGAAGAAAAACCGAGAAGAAACACTGGAAGAAGAGGCGAAGAAGACGAGGGAGCAGGGATGAGGGAGACTCACGGGTCTGAGCGCAGCCACTGAAGAATAATGCCTGTTGTGCAGTACAGGACCGAACCTTGTCTCCGTGGTAACCGGCTGGGAAATAGGAGGAGAAAAGATAGAGTAAAGACTTTGCATTTTCCAAATCACACAAATGAATACTGGTAATAGTGAATATGTACGTTGCCAGAATGTGTTGTAGTGTCAGTTTTTATTCATTTTCCAAAGTCTAACACACACATTTTGTTCTTTTTGTTTTTAAGTTTGTTGCTAAAACATTATTTGATGGTGGCAATAACTTCACATTCAGAGAAATGAACATAATGCTGAGACTGTTGTTGCAATAAAATGTTGCTGATGCAGAAAATGATGTCTAATAAGTGATGTAATTGATTATAATCGTCTCTTGTGCTGACACTTTGCATAAGTACGAGTCAGTAATAAAATTTGTTGCATTAAACGGTAATCATGAAATTACGTTCGTTTAATTTAATTCCAAACAAAAAGCAAAAGCTCCTATCAAAGTCGTAAAAAACGCATTTCACTGAAAACTGGATATAACACTGCTCACTTGTAAAACCTTTTAGAAAAACAGTTTTCATATAGAAACACTGAAAGCAGATGAAAAATTACCAGTGGGGCAAATCCAAAACCTCATAATAAAAAGATCACCAACAGCACAGAAATAACATCAGTCCATTTCAACAGAAACGGAGCATCTGGTATGTTTATTTAATCCCAAGAAACTACTGAAAGAGAAGTTTGCCAGGGGCCAGAAGATATGGCTGGCCTAATTTGCTCAGGGGCCTCAGGGCAAATACAAGCTGCTGGACCTCTCTTGACCCCGCCCTCACCAATCCTCCTGCTGTCTGTGCAACATAAGAATGAAAGTAGAATGAAAAAACCTCCAACAGATGCTGTTAGAAACTGACTAGACTTTAGTTAATGTTTTCTCTAGACCCTCGCACTGCATGAAGACTTTAAAAAGGAGGCAAACGACCTTAAATTCCATTCAGCGCCTCATTATTTGTCCCATCTCTTTCACAGCCAGTAATCCTCTTTTTATTTTGACTTCTCATGTCTCGAGATGCCTCTTTTTCTACCTTTTTATTGCATTTGTCTCCTCCTCTTTCATACTCCGTTTTATATAACTCACTTCAGATAACTCTCCACTAGTCTACATATTTTTCAAGTGCTTTGTCCATCTCTTCCTGTGTCCATGGCCTCTGGCAATCATTTTATATACTCATAATAATATATGGTGTGTATCAAAAAGAAAATTATTTTCTTTCCTTTGGCAGAGACAACCAACAACATCTAGATGTGGTGTCTTTTGGACGGCCACTAGTTACAGCAGCTCCTCTGCTATCTGAGGTGAAAAAATAAACTTATGGGGTCTTAATGAATATTTGTTGGGATGCACACGTTACCATGGATACAGCACTGTTTTATTTTTTACCCATGGCTAGCCTGCTATTACCTAATAGCTATCTACAAAACCCAGGCCTGATTTTAGGAGAGCGACCTGAAATCCTCCAGGAGGAGAAGGAGGTGTGGAGCAGATGAGACAGTGCCTCTCCAATAGAGCGGAGGAGTCATGCGCAGTTATCAGGGAGCAAACAGGATGTGGCTCAATACTAATTCCCTGTAACTGGATGGTTTGGCGAGGATGAAAAGGCCCCGCTACCATTGGACGTCTCCGTGTCCATCACTTCCAGCAGTGTCCTGGATAACTTGTGACCTATGTACTGCATATCATTGTATTCGCTAACATGCTACCTACTATTCATAATTATACTATTTATTTTATTTTTATTCTCTGGCATATGGTGTGGACAGCAGAGAAACAAATCCAGAAGTGTAGACTCAGGCAAAGGTTTCCTAATGCCAAAATCATTTGTTGGTTCTCTAACCACTAATCCAACCAGTACTACAATTATTTACGCATCGAAGGTTGTTGCTTTCCATACCTCTGCAGGCGGATTTGGTAACCACAGGAATTGCCATTCCCTACACTTTCTGCCCTCTCTGCTGCTACACGCTCTGCTACCTGAGAGGAAGGACACACACACAAACAAACAAGCACAGGAGCAAATACCATCAAATCTAAGTGACTGATGCAGGAAATTACGAGTGAACACAACTCAGCAACCGTCGGACGTGAAGATGTAGTGGGAGCGCATACCGAGATGGCGCTGATGCGACGTGGTTGTGTGCAGACCACCCGGCACATCGAGCCCAAGCCTCTATTTATGTAATCGTCCAGGATAAACTGGGTGACCTGGGTGGTCTTTCCACAGCCTGTTTCCCCACTTACGACAAGGACACGGTTAGAGTTGATGAGCTCCACGAGCTCCTGAGGATAAGGAGGTAGGAGGAGACAATATGATGGGAAGAGGATATTAGGAGTTCAAGCATGGAAAAGAGGGAGACTATTCGCTTAAAAAACTCACCTCCTTTTTCCCATAAGATGGAAGTTTTTCCCTGAATTTCTGCAGACAAAAACAAATCAGCAAACATTTAGAAATACAGAAGAAGGAACAGATGTTTTGTACCTCTTCCCCTTCCTATCCACAGAGGTGCTGTATTTCAGGGGATTTATCTGCAGATCTGTTCTCCAGGTTCTCTTTCCTCCCTTGAACAACACTTGCCAATTGCAGGCTTCAGATTGCTGAGCGCAGGTCTGAGCGCGCACTTTTTCTAGCAGCGAACAGCACTTTCTAGATGATCGTACGGAGCTCAGGATGATAAACTTTCCTCACAAGATTTAAAGCCTTTATCCTAAACCCTAGCTACACTGGCAACAGATGTCATTACACAAACCATCAAAATGTCAACAGAATCTTCTTTCCTCAGAGCATCAGTAAAATATCTTAATCTTGAACAACAAACACTTTTGGTATTCGTTCTATTCATTTGGGGTGTAGCTGTACATCAAACGTGACAGGGTTCATTACACTCACCAGCATGTCCTTGTACTTTGGGTCTGATTTCTTGTTCTGCAGATCTTTCTTTAAGTAGTCGTCCAGTGAACTATCTCTGACTACTTCTTGAAATAAGAACTCCAGATCCTTGTCTTTTATTCTCAGTTTCTCTTTCTCCTCCGCATCCTGAGTCTCGTCTTCATCCCACTTCTCTGGAGGCTCATCTTTAACACATTCTGAAGGGAAGCTGCTAAATGAAAACATTAAAGGTGTAAATATCTTCAATATGGCAGAGCACGAGACACTACTGGTTGTTCTGTGATTACATATTGAATCAGGATTTTGGAAGGAGGATAATCTTTGTGAGCCATGTATGACTTGCTTGCACAGTTACCGTTGTGATTTGTGAGCTGCTTTCCTCTGACCAAGACTAACATCTTCCTCCTCGTCCTCAGATTTAATCTCGATCCTCTGTTTTTCCTCTTCAGGCAAATCCCCGTCAAAGAAACTGTTCACGTGGGCAACACACATCAGTCACATACAGAATAATGAATTCATACCAGGAACTTTAACCCCGACTACTGCAGCTTTCTCATTTTCTTCATTTCTTCATCAGATTCTGCAACAACAAGTCTCAAAGCGAAAAATGAAAATGCTAACTGCTCTCACCAATGACCACTACCGCTGGACGCCGTTCGCCAGTTCTCAGACGTAGAAGCTTTTGCATCCCTGCTGTATCTCTCTGGACCGGGTTGGTCATTCTGGACCGAGTTAAGCAGCCTGGTGATGTGCTGCTCCCTGGCCTCGTCCATCTGAACCACTGCTCGCTGTGCAGAGACATGGGAAAAGTGGAAGGGTCATCCATAATCTCACAGTTAGCCCCACCAGTGTGACACTGGGGTTTGGATTAAGCTGTGTTTCCTACAGGTGCACCAAACTTCATTGCATTTGAAAAACAACCTCAAACACATCTGCTTCAGTCACATGAAACTCAACAAACCCAACGTTGATCAATGCTAGTGACAGGTGCTGCTTTACACTTAGAGTAATGGTAATAATACAGATGAGATTTTGTTGTTTAGTCTCTTTTCTTGAAACAACGTCAGAAACACAGACACTATTCAAACTACTGCACTTCTCTAAATCTGAAGAAACTGACATCTCATTTGTGTTAAATCTAACAGACCACCGCAACACATACCGATCTCCTGTCAGCCTGCTTCCTCCTCACGGCTCCGTATCTTGCGTACCACAGACCGATCTCACGGCCCTTCAGGTGTGGAGGAGGTCGGTCGCGTTGGCCGCCTCCTCCTCCTCCTCCTCCTCGGTCCTCGTCAAAATCTGAACCGTGTCCCCTGGCACCTCCGCCGCCTCCTCCTCCTCCTCTGTCCCACCTTTCTCTGCTTCCATCTCGGTTTCCACGACCTCCTCTTCTTCCTCTTCTCCCACCTCCACCACCATACCCGTAACTCATACTGCGGCGGCACAAAGCACTAAACTCCGGATCAGTGCCAGTGTTCAGTCTCGTAGCTTCTCGCTAACGCTAAAGCTTTTTAGGTTCACGGTGTGTCGGGTGGATTTGTGGACCAGCGACTGAGTTAAAGAACTGAAGCTACACCCGTGTAGCTGCGGATAGTTGAATTATTTTCATACACATGTATGCATTTGGCACCCAACTCGTTTTTTAGACAGCAACTCTGCTGCTGTAAAAATGTAAAAGTGCCTGTTCGCTGTCATCCGGCATGTCGCACAGTGATCCCGTTAAGACTGTCAGTCGCCTAATACTGACGTGGAGCCCTGTGATTGGTTGTTCTCCCTCCTCATCGCCACCTACGGCTGTGTGTCACACAACAGTAACACATTATGAAACGTAGTTATTTAAACACATATGTTAATACACGGTTAAATAATAGATTAGTTTTCTGGGAGGTCTTGTGAGGTAAATACACTAATACTATTATTAGGGCTCTCAAAATGTTTTGATTACAATCAGATCATTTACACAAAAAGCAAACATTAACTAATCGTGTGCATGTTTAAGGTAAAAACATTTAAAAAAACATTTAAAAGGTGAACAATCAGTGTCTATTATGTGTGTGTGTAACTAATCCCAGCAGCCACTCACTGTATAGCCCTGCTTTTATCTCCGGGATAATATACAGAGACGTACAGAGACATTCAACCACTCACATTGACGCCTATAACAATTTAAATATACCACTTAGACTAATGACACCTCTTTGGATTGTGGGAGGAAACCTACACAAGCACGGGGAGAAAATGCAAGCTCCATGCCAATATCACTGTAAATTTTAAATACATTTAGACAAAACAATGTTTCACCTTGTTACTATGGCCAAAAAAATGACAAGTGTACAAAGGTACAAGGGATTTGAATATACTTTATTGACTCTGGATTTATGGATGCATTTTAACCAGCTCCAGAAATCTGCTTGACAGTTTGCAATTGCTTGAGCCTGAATGTTTCACTCAGGACAGAAATGTAATAAGGTGCTGCTCTCAGAATATAAATCATAAAGAACATGAATAGTCAGCTCCTGTAGCCGGAGTCCCCGAAGAAGTCAGCCAGAGCTTGACTTTTTAAACAACGCCCTGATGCTCTGGAGCTCCACATGCATACATGCACACAGAGACAGTCTACGCTATCAGCGTAACTGCCTTAACTGACTCACCCTGCCCCCAGCGCTATAGAACGTCAGGGGAAAGACCCGCTGTCTGGACCTTAAAGGTTACAGTGAAATGAAAAAGATCTATCGTGACCACTGTAGAACGAATTACCTTTAGGGCTCTGCTACATCATGGCGAACATTTGCTTTCAGCAGATTCAAAGCTGTTTCTTCGTATTTGTAAAACACCTGCTGCTTTTCACTGAAAGTCTGTTACATTATGTACTAAACTGTGATGGTAACTGCAGTGTGTTACTCTCTAACTCATCAATAGAATTAATAATTATTAAATTTTAGTTCGTCGACATGTTTACACGTTTAGAAATTAACAGGTTATTATGCACAGTCATGTTGTTTTCACACTACACCACGTTGAACTGAGCTTCGTCCATTCACACTCTCTCCTGTTCTCTTGTCGTTCAGGGACGTGATTCCTTCATCAACTTATCAGCTGTGAAATGAGAATCTTTGCACCATGTCCATATTCATGGTGTCATTTTATAATCAGAGAAATCTGCAGGTGATGGCAGATGGAGCACAGGAAGATCATTTTCCTCAGTTTACTGTTTTTATTTGTCTGAGTGAAAGGATTTTTTGTCATTTTGTGTGAAATATAAGGCTCGCTTATTCTGCTTTTCTTATTCCTTTCTTATTCTTTCTCATTCGTATTTCTCACATCAAATCAATATCTGCCTCAGACATAATTGTGTATTTGTCTGGGCCATAAGACCACATAAGATTTGTTTACACCTAATCCAGTTAGCATCATGCATATATTGTTTTTTGACCTCAGGTAACCTTCTGTTTTCACATTGCTCTTGTAGCTTTTATACAGATATGTTGATGTTAATATGGGAGAGGAACATTCATCCTCACAACTCTGGATTCGGAAGCACTGACCATCACTGGTCACTGGAAGGAAGCCCTGGCAATGCCTGCTAGTCATTTTACTGGCCTATTAAAGAATGTGTTCACATGCCAAAATAAATTATTTAGCCAGCACTAAAGGACAATATTAACAGCTATGCATTAAAAAAAATACACAAACCTATGTCAAGGTTTCTTACAGCTGTAGCCAGGAAGCGAGGAAACATGATTAGATTTTTTTTAAACTTTCTGAGTCGAATGAAATCTAATGCAGACCTGAGAAAAGCTAAACCAAAGATGTGCTCCAGCATTTAGAGCAAAGCAAACAAGTAGGGTTCATTTTATGACAAAAAAACGTTTGTCTGTGAGGAAACAGTATATGTTTCTTGATTTTGTCTTGCAAATCAAGATCATGCACAGTTTAATCCTACTTCCCTTCAACTGAAGATACTATCAATGCACTGGTGTCCTCCTGCAACATTAAAGTATCTTTATTTTTATTTTGTACATCTAGACAGAACATGTTTTTAATCATTTCCTGTTGTATTCACAGCACAGCTCCTTTTAAAAAATAAAAAGTTATCAGCCGCAATCATCTGATTTTTGTTTGTTTGAAATGCTCAGCCATTACTTTTGTCTGTGTCATTATTTCTTAACTACGTGAGCACTATCAATATCTCAGCTTGCTGCTCCAAGTGTGTGTGTGTGTGTGAGGGATTCAAAATGAGATGGGGCCAGAGAGAAAGTAATGCAGACACAAATGTGAGTGAACATAAACCATATAAACCATGCTGAGCACAGATATGTGAGGAGAAGAGGGTAAACCAGCAGAACCCTTTGAATAGCAGAGGGGGGAAAGCACATTACCACGTGCTCTAAGCTCAACCCCCTCGGGGTATAGTTGTTTTCAGACTCTCTGGGACACCTGTAATGCATACAAATGATCCCTGATTCTGATGAATCATTTAACGACGATGAAAAACAGAAGATTTGAACATATATTGTTTTTAATGGGCATGGGGGTGGTTACATGTTCTGTAATGAGAGCTGTGCTTACGGAAGGTGTCGAACTAGACGTCTCAAGAAGTGCCATCGATGCTGCAGATTTAATGCAGGCTCACCTGCACCTTATTGCTTCCGAGAGGCTTTGAGAGGGAGATGAAAGACCTCAGATCAGAGAGAAAAGATGAAACATTAGTAATAGCTGCTGGTCAAGGCCGCTGATGATTACAGTGTTTATATCATTTCACTTTTGTTTTTGCTGCCACATGTCATTTTCCTCTTATTTGCTTTTCAGTCTTCCTTACTATTCTGTCCTTCTGTCTCCGTCATGACTGCATGTACACAAAGACAGGACATGTTGAATAATTTGTGTCCTTACTACGGATGTCACGACTCAAAAGCTAACAGAAGCACAATAAAAATACGCTTCAGCTGGAGCGCACTCCAAGCAAAATGGTTCATGAGCATGCCACATTACCACAACATCCCCGATTTGAGTCTGGCTGAGCACCTTTGTTGCGTGTCACCCACATATACAGTATACATATATATACTTCGGCTGTGTGTTAGCTGCATTGCTGTTGCAGTACTTTTATCCTGCGGGCACAACACTTGCTCAGTCTCTTAAGTAATGTTTGTGCTTTACCTGCTTTTTCTGCTGTAAATCAATTTCTATAATATTACTCAATGATTGGCATACAAACTTACAGCTGATGTGCAGTTCCTGACTCTCACATACACTTTATTGATCAACGTGATTTATGTGAACACTTAGCCAGAAGCTGAACCATAGTCCAGTTTAAAGTGGAGAATATAATCGACTTACTTGACACTCCGTTAGGCTGCAGAGATGAAGGCCTTGCTGCGCTGAGAAACCTCATCAGCTGAAAGAGTTGACACTGAATACAACTTTACATCCATTCTGATTTATATGACTGTGCATTATTTTCTTTTCACATTTTGCCCGGGAGCACTGGAGATAGGAACGCACTGCAATCTCATTAGAGGCAATTTTCTGGTATGAATCTTTAATGACAACATTCTTCAGGAGGATGGGACATGTCGCCGCTGATGAACATTACGGGCTCACTAAAGGACAATTCCAACGCCTGCAAATGAAGTGCAAAGTGCCGATGCTGTGTTGTCATCAAGCAGCTGACATGAAAGACACCTTCATAAAACAAACTTAAATACATACTGTATATATTCTCAAATGAGTCTGTAATACCTGTGTTATTATGGAACCGCTTTCATGTCGTACTTATAAATGTGCAAATACTATATACTAATACTGAGTAATGATTTATATAGTGATGCAGCTGAGTGATATTATCTGCTGAAGTCAATAAATATATCCCTCCTTACGACACTCACAGTCCATGTAGCCAGTCAGAATGGTTCGGAAAGAACAATACTACCTGTGAAAATGTTATTCGGTCCTGAATATATGCATGTATTCGACAGAAAGAGAGAAGCCCAAGTGGCTCGCTGATTGGATGGGCAGTGAGCTGAGCAGGCAGAGTTGATGACATCCTAAAGTGGCTGTTCAATGTACATTCATATGCTGCCTACTGTAGTAAAATATGCACACCGTGACTCGCACTCAGTGTCCACGAGGAGGAAAACCGCCCTGCACACGTGTCCCCTCCCACCTCTTCTTGAATGAGCACTCCTTCAAATGCACGGCACCCCTTATGTTCTCTCTCCTGCTGTTTCAGATTCTCACCTCAGGCAGTGGCCGCTCTCTAATTGACAACATTGATTGTGCAGTACGTAACGTGCACGCAGACAGCTGCTATGCAAAGAAAGGGTAAACATCATTCGAATAAATGTGTGCAGGATAAACATATTCGTACACAGGGAAACTGTGATGAAAATGAACACGTCCGGTAGTTGACGTCACAAACCCTATGCCCACATACACATGAACACCGGGATGAGTCAGACACATGGGTCAGGTGATCCCCCTCCCCTCACAGCTGAGTCAACAGAGACGTAGTCTACCTTCGCATCAGACGTTCCATGTATTTTAACTTCCAACGAGCTGCCGTGCGGTGAAGGTCTCACAGGAGTACAGATGCTCTGCTGGAAAATCTCTTTCTCTGTCTCAGTTGTTTAGCTCTAATTTACTACTCTCTGTCTAATCCATCTCTGTGTACTCTACAGACAGGTGATGCGTGTGCTTTCATTACTCTATCTAAAGAGGAAGTACAAGAGGAAGCAACAGGCTCATATAACAGTCTAAAGCAACGTCTCTATTTGGATCTGTTTAAGTGGTGATCAGAAACAAGTAAATGGTGGATGGTAAGGAAGTTTGTCTCTCAAGCCTCAGTTGTCAGGAGCCACCATTGTTGGTGTGTGTGTCACTCCTCCCTCTCCCCAGCTTGCTTTCTGTAGGCCTCATTGAGCAGCTGTATGTCCTCGTGATATCCCGAGCTCTCCTGCGTCTGCCGCCGACTGTTCTGTCGGTGAGCCTCCACAGTGTCAGGTATTGTGATGTTAATGGTCTCCGTCTCAGGGTTGCCGCCGCTGGGGATGAGCAGCGAGTAGGAGGCCGTCTCGCCCAGGTCACAGGAGACAAAGCGGTTCTCCCTCCGTGAGTAGCGCAGCGATGGTGAGCGAGCGTGGGTGGACGACTGACTGATGTTGGAGATGATGGAGACGCTGTCCATGGCCTCCTCGTTGTCACAGATTTCCAGAACCTCCAGGTGGATCTTGACGTTGGTGTCCCCGACACCGGCACCTATTCCCATCCCCATTCCGATCTCCATGCCCATCCCTACGCTGCTGACATTTATGTCTCCAGCCTGAACTCCGGACGCTGCATCGTCTGCACTGGGCTCATGGCCCACGGATTTAGAGCGATACACTTCCACCTTTAAAGCAGAGAAAGACTTAAAGGTTAAGATACAATTGAATCTGACTTTTGTTCAGTTATTTCCGGAAACTTGGGAAATAGATTAGTTTTTAATGCAGTGTATTTGTATGTATGAAGCCATAGCCACGGGACAATTAGCTTAGCTTACTGAAAACTAGAGCAAACATCTGGCTCTGCCCAAAGCTCAAAAATCCCTGAAGCTCAGAACATGTCGTTCTATTGCGACTGTAATATACACAGGAACAGAAATCTAAAAACGACTTGGTTGTGAAGAACAGGACAGTTCAACAGCTGCACTTCACACCTGTGCAACCACTACACAACAGTAACCATATTTCTCCAAAGGTCAAACTATTCTTTTCATCAGCCGCTTAATGCAGAAACAGGGGCCCGTTACCTTCTTGGCGTTGTTTGGAGAGATTTTGAGTCCGTCACTGCTGACCTCATAGGTGGAGAGAGAGAGGGTCTTCCCTGTGGGTGCTTGCAGAGATACGGTGCCCTGAAAGGCGCACAAGGGGATCGACAGGCCAGCTGAAGATCGCTGTAAAGCAACACAAAACAGCACGTCAGCATCCAACACAGAAACACAGAAAGGGCACTGTGCACCAATGAACCTTTAGGTTGATGCTTTCTATAAACCATGTAACTGTCCTCAGTTATTTAACCTGAATTACACAGGTTCAGTGTCAATCGACTTCTTTCTAGCTTTCTTATCAGTTTGCCTCCTTTTTTAGATTACATGTCTCATTGATAATACTCTCGCTCTTAATCATATTTCATGTCTATGAGGCATATACTTCCACTGTTTTCATAGAGATTAATTTGCCACACTGTACATCAAGATCATCCTGTGTCAACACGATGTGTTTGGGAAAATGCATGTTGCAGGCAGGGGAAAGGAGAAGTATCCAGCAGTGGGAAGACTGTGGCAGGTCTCATTAAGCCCTCTGAATTATTTAGATTAGTGCGATGCAATGATCTTATTGTGACTATGACGCACAATAGATATGAAGAGGATGTCAATCTCCTGTCCTGCCCGCCTCTGTTTTCCTGTCACTGTGTTTACATCATTAGGAACGGAGAGAGAGAGGCAGCGATAAAGAGGGACCGTGAGGCTGAGCTGAAGACACACTGTCAAGTAAATCACCTAATGCTCATCAGTGTGGGAAGCGCGTGTTCTGGGTGTATTATGCATATATTCACATGCTGTCATTAAGTGTTGCTTCTGTAGGATAGTTCTGTGCAACCATCACACTGTGTACGGGCATTTATGGCCTCATCATCATCATACCGGTAATCCGCTGGCTTTTCATCTAACACCACTACATGGTGAACCCGTTTGTTTCTTTGTGAAAGAGCGGCGGTTTTGCCATGAAATCTGAAAACGGATGTCGAGGGTGTCGACACGCGCCTATTTGAAATCAGCAACAGGAGTGTAAGACGCAGACGCTGATGTCTGCAGAGGCCGATGTGCGCGCTGTGTATTGATCCTGGATGTGTTGTTTCCCTGTCTATTCGAGATCACTGCTCACTGTGGTGAGAGCGACGTTGTTTTCACAGTTTGTGATGTGTTCTCTGTGAGGTTTCAGCTCACTACATCTGAACGCACGTTAGATCTTCGTTTCCCCCTCGGGGGAGGAAATGGCTTGTGAATGCGCCTCCAGGTCTGTGCTTGCTAACAGAGAGTGTAAAGTCACAGAGAGGGTAAGGATGTCTTCAAGCTCTAATTCCAGCTCACCCCGTGGATGCTGTAGGCCGAAAGCGATGACTGTAAAGAGGAGAGACGCCGGGTAATGACATCTACCCTGCTAACAAGGGACAAAACACAGCGGGGAAACGCTATCAACTCAACTACTAAGACTTGGCTTTCAACAGAGGTTTTGATTTTGTGGGCACACACAGTACAGTGATACTTGTTGGTGTGTTGGTGAAGTAGCGTTGATCTTCATGTCATTTGTGGCGGTGATTGGGAGGAGGGGGTGGATTTTGTTTGGCGTTAGGCTGTGCACATGTGTGTGCAGTGTGTTTACTCATATCAGCAGTGTGTTAGAGCACATGCTTTGTGTAACTATACGTGTATATACCAAACCTAATCAATGATTAAGGCCTAAGGGAGCATAATACACAGCGTTAGCTAAGAAACTGGGAAGTAGGACAAGCAACCCCACACACTCACACACACACACAAGCCAGCAGTGAGTGTCTGAGTCTTATACATGATGCAAAGTGAGTGCCAAAGCCAAGCTGTAGATGCGTGCTCCATGGATTTTCCACCCTCTGGTGATTTCCAAACCAGACTTATAAGTGGAGCAGAGACACAGAGGAAGCGAGACAGAGATGCCCGCGTACGCAAGCATGCTGCTGCATCTCTGCATGTCCCAGTTAATTAGTTAGAGAGCGAGAGCGAGAGAGAGTCTGCGTCGTGCTCGCGACATTATTGTTCTGAAAGTCACAATTACGGTTCCATCAGCTTCGGCGGTAGGGCCTGCTGTCTCTGGAACAGGATGACGCGGTTGTCTCGTCTCTGTCTGGTATCTTCAGCGCCAGGATGCATTCATCATTAAGGCTTCTGTGTTTTAACCTGCTGGTGCCACAAGAGCTCAGCATGTCAGCGACAATAGAAAAAATGGATTATAGTGGATTAGTGGATAGTGGTCTTAAGCTGTTTCCATTTGCTGCGCTTTGACACTGATTCTATGTCACGAAGCAACGTTTTTGAGGCAAAAACATAATCATTTGTGAGCACAGCATCTCAGCAGACAGAACTGCTTATGCAGTGTTCTGTCTGCTACAACCGTTGAATTGGATTTTGCACTGTGCTTGGTGGAATTTCAAAACGAAAAAAAACGCATTAAAAATGTATTCTGTTCCTTTATTCATTCAGTTATCATTCCAGATTTATACCAGAATGCAGGTGAGCAAGCACGTGGATGAAAAGCTACGTGTCAGTGGATAAACCTCAAGGATACTGATCGTGCAAATGCAGAGTCCCCAACAAAATCAACAAGACTGGATCAATGAGCAGCGCAGAGCATTGAGGACTGTGCTGACTTTCGAGGGTCTGTGGAGCATGAATGAATATTTGTCTTTGAAAGACAGACTGATATTTCTTACAAAACTGCTAAGCTTCTGATGGTATCTTGATCAATTGCCCTATTAGTCACAGTCCATTAAGGCTTCGCAGAGATAAAGACATGCAAAGGAGAGGAGAGTGTTTGAATCATTTGCTGCTCCGGGTTTGTCAGGTTGAGGTTGTTTGACTAGTTTACATTCTGAAATCTCAGGTAATGCACTGAATAAACCAAAGAATGACTGTTCTGAAAGTTTAATATCAGATTCTGGACCTTCCGTACCTGTCGGGGTGTCCTCTCTGATTTACTCCTGCACCACTCCCAGTCTGTCAGTTCGATTTTACGACACTCCTCGTGCGACAGCCTCCTCTCCGGCCCCTCGAACACAGACGATGTGTCATTGTGATCCTGCTCCCGGTGATTAGAAGGTAACGAAGGGATACAGCGGAAGTCGTCATCACCCTCGTGGTCCTCGTGGGGGAGCGGGGGGCAATCAGCCAACGCCTCCCCTCCACCAGCCACAGCTTCCAACAGAAGGTCCGCGTGAGAGGAGCTGTCCACCGGGCAAGTGGTGCTGAAATCAAAATGATGCGCCAGGCTCGAGATCCCACCACTTTCTAGTGCGTCAAGACGGGTATTAGGGAAGTCACAGTTAAAGAGGCTGTGGTAGGGCTTCTCCAGGGGCACACTGCTGTGAGACTCAGTGGCATGGGACAACTTATACACACCGTAGCCTTGTTGGAAGGAAAGATTGAACTCGAATCTTCTTTTCATTGCTATCAAAAAACAAAAACAAAGTGTAACGTTATGACATGTAGGAGCAAACTTTGTATTTGCATCGTATTACATCACAGCTCACCTGCGGGTTCCTGCACTGGATCCCGTTTGCAGTTAATGAAGCAGCCACACGGCATGTGGATCCAGCGCTCCGACAGCACAAACAGTGGAGTCACTGCAGGCGCAAGCAGAGTAAGAAAAAAGCTCAGAGTCTCCAGGGACGAGCTGCGCGCGTTCACTGTGTGGCGCACCAGCACTAGAGTCTGTGAATGAAAGGGAAGGGAAAATCAATTTACCCAGGAGTCCGTGATTCAATATACATGAGCAAGTGGGGGGAGGGGGACACGTGAATGCAAAAGAAAGGTGTTCAGCAGTAGGCGCAGTAGTAGGTGCAGCACTGTGCTTATATTGATCGTCATGACTAGAGGTGCAAATGCAAACACAGACAACAACATCTAAAGAGAGAACGTTGTGGAGAAGACATGTCTGCTGAATTAAAAATCTTATCAAACATTCTTTTCACCTGTTGTTTCTGTGATCCGTGGTTTGGACTAATCATATCTTTTTGCTCATTTACAAGGCTGCAAATCTGGAACGCCAGTTCTGTTTGTCCTTGTCTGCTGGCGCCGCAGCTTTTATCACCTACATTTCCCTTTTTTTACTTTTCTTGTTTGAGCATGAACGACTGTAACACCAGCACTCGCCGTGCAGCACGGATTTCACAATGCAACCTGGGATTTAGTCAACACCCTTTATGTGTTGACTAAAACCTGCCTATCTACTTGAGGCCTTGAGGGAATATGAATGTAAGCGGACACTGGCAGTGACTAAATGCTGGCTTGTTTTAACTAGAATTTACTGAGACTGAAACCATGATTACATGTCATGTATATGATTACGTATAATCAACCCTGTAGGACGCAGACGTTCTTTTAATAGATCTCCAATCAACAAAGGACAGAGAATAATTCACTTCCACGGTTTCCTGACTGAACAACTTCCGACATCATTATGATGCTTTGAATGTGTGTCAGGATAATTGATTACTGATGATATCTAGAGTTGGTCGGCCCAAACAGTTTAGTCTTGCTTACACTCTACATTCAGAACTTTAATAACCAAAGTCCTGGCAGGTCGACTAGCGGCAAAGACCGGGTTAAAGTGGTGTTCAGATTCAGTATTGGCTTCTCATTTTCTGCCAACATCAGGAGACACTGGGCTGAACGGTGATTATAATGACTTTTCTAGATGGTGCTCTCCATTCCACCCAAACACCATTTAACAGCCTGGAAACAAGGTGATTTGAGTTGGAATTAACTGCACAGACAAGTCAAAAATATATTTCAAGCCAATTTGCTAAACTGTTTGTAATGCTCTGAGATTGCAGGTCACTGTGTAACATTGTTCATCTGTTGCTTCTGGCTTCAGCTACTGCGGCATTAGCTTTCCCACTGCTTACCATCATTGGCATCCACAGAGTAACTCGGACAACAGCCAGGACCATGGAGAAGCGCTTCTGTGCAAAAACAACCGGTGTGTCCCCTACAGCAGCTGCTCTCTGGTCAGCGAGGGACACTGGGGACAGACATGTGTCCCCTCTCTCCCTGAGCTGTGTCCCGCATGAACTTGGGCTCAGCTCCCTGTAATCACCGAAACTTTTATTCAGGCTGTCCCGGGAAAAGGACTGAAGATCACAAAGTGGAGAGGACCCACTCAGTCCTCTGTCCATCTCCAAATAGCTCGGGTACAGCAGAGTCCTCTGGGGCTCTCTCGAGCACAGCAGCTGATATGTGAGCGGGGTAAAGAAAATTAACAAGCCGCAGAAACACAGCATATATAGAGTGAAGAGCAGCAGGATGTAAAAGCTGTCGCTCTGTGGAAAACAGCCGAGAGACGCCGGCGTAAAGCTGCCCCATCCGCACAAAGGCAGCACGCTGACGGCCAGGCTGACCGCCCACACCCCGGCGATAGCCCACATCACTGTGAGGTGCCGGCGGATGGACTGGAGCACTCCAAACCTCTTGGTGACATAAAAAGTGTAGGCTGCTATAAGGCAAGCCTTCATATTGCTCGAAACACCCTGGAACACGTACAGAAGTCCAGATAAAGTGCACAGGCTGCCCGACCCCCCACCGCCATCTGTCTCCCACTGGAGGAGCATGAACAGGGAGAGGGGGACCACGCTGAGCAGGTCGTCCACCGACATGGAAGCTACGATGAGACACAGGGACGTTTTCCTCCTCATCCGGAGGAGAGAGAGAAGCGAATACACGCCCCCCACGAAGGTAACGGCGGCGATGGTCACACACAAGCCGAAAAGCAGCAGGCGAAGGCGCCTCTCCATTCCCCCGGGGTCTGTCTTCTCGTAGGGGGCCGTGGAGAGGTAAGTCTGGTTGGGCGCCGGAGAGCTTCCGTGCGTCGTGGACATGTTTTTGGATGAACTTCTCTTTCTCTTTTGGCACTTTCTGTTGGTCAAAATCCGACTGGTTCGCCTGCAAAGTTCACCGCGTTGCAAAGGCGCGAGGAGAGCGCAGCATCACCAGGATCAGACAGCAGAAAGGATGAGGAGAGAGACGCGGGGCAGCGTCCTTCCCTGGACCAGCTGCGGACGCGCGCGTAAAACCCAGCCTCCCGGTGCCTTGAGTGAGAACCCGGTGAGTACCGTGCCAGCAGGCACTTTGTGTTCAGCGCTCAAACTGCAAACACAAGCAGGGCACCTCTTGTCTCCAGCTGCCGACTACGCGCTGTCGTCATCACCGTTTCCTCTCACGGCATTTGGGGTTGGGCCAAACGCAGTCTAATATTACTACTACCCAGTCTGTTCAGGACTACTCCGGTGGACCAGCTCGAATGGGAGGAGAGAAAAGAGAGAAATATGGCTTTATGGATTTTTTCCTACCAATGCATATCAGGATGTGTGTGTAACGGGCCCATCGCTTTGTGGTTAATTACATTTGGAAACCACATGGAGCATTTACACAGACAAACTATGCCTGCGCCAGACAGTTTTATCAGATTGCCTTTCACGGTTATATTCTCAAACCCTTTTCAGTTTAATGGAGGAAGGAAACTAAATGCCAGGGTCTAAATAACAAGGGGCTCATGCATTAGATGTGATTTGAATGATGTGTATGCTGGTGCCAGCATGCAGCCAGACTGGAAACAGAGTAACTTTACTCTGAATGCACATGAACTCTACGTCATCCATGTGAACTCTGTTTAAGGAAAACATAATGCAGTTTGTCACCAGAGATGTGATTGAAAGGATCATTTAATGAGTGATTACGTTGTAATTAAAACCGTCTGATTGTTTTATTAGATAGGGGATGAAGGGAGATGCAACCAACTAGAGAAAAACCTCAGTTCCACAGTATGTGACCCTGTGGTTGGCCATAGCCAGAGTAGTGTGTGTGCTTATGTCTTTCTCTGTGCATAAATCCTTCCTCTGGTGTGGACTTGGCCTTGGCGTGTCCTCTCCCGTGGTGTTCAAGGATTTTCAGGCTGAAGGACTCCTCCGTTTTTTTTTGGTGGTTCATGGTTACTCACTTCTGATTATGGCGACACATAGAGACACCACATGTGTGGACATCTATTTTTCCACTGGTGATAGACTTTTTTGACTGATGCCCTCAATGCAAATATACACACGAATCAGCATGATGATGCTCATTTATGTACAGTGCTTCATCACGCTCTCCATCGGTGTGTGACATATTTGAGATCTGTGGAGACTCAGCTCTTTCAGATGCAGGCAGCACATATATCAATGTGTGTACAGACATGACTGTAAGTGCATCTGACTTCTGGTAATTGAATTAGAGTTTGGGCTAAGTGACTTACAACCAGTCTAATGACTAGACTCTCTCTGGGGGACGCAAGGACATAAAAGGGCAAAACACAATCAACAGGAGTGCGTGGAAAAAAACTCCCACATATACCAGCTGAGCTTAGCAACACATAGCAAGGTGACCTACTTTGCGCGTCTCTTTGACCAGATTGCACGCAATCGTTGGTCCATGTGTGCATGGAAAAAATCACGAGGTGAGAGTGCAGCTCTGTCAAGGTCTTCATAGACTTGTGCATTCATAGGGAACAGAGAAACTGGAGCTGTTAGAAAAGATGGGAAGCAACAAGATGTCAAAAGACATCTGGTCAAATTCTCATGGAGGTAAGACTGAAAATAAATGTCATGTTAAAAGGGAGGGAAAGGAAGAGACACAAGGAGGAGACACTCACTGACAATTACAGTGTTTACCTGATGCATTGAAAATAAATCCTTACACAGTATGTGCTGACATGTCATCATAGATATGACATTAGCATTATGAATGCACAATGAGTGCGCCTGAGATGTTATAATATTTATTTCTCATGGTAAAGAGAGAAGTATTTGACTATAGGGCTTAGTGAAATTACTACACACACTTCCTGGGTCTCTCAAAGCTAGCTAGTCCTGTGGTTGGTCATCAGAATCCAAAACAGAAACAGCGCAGCACAATGACATTTTAGCTGTAATATCCCCCTTCTAAAAGCTGTAACACCCTTAAATTAGATCAAAGAAATATGTTTCCCCATCTGCAGAGTGACACACATCCAGAGCTCCCTGCCCACTGCTACAGAATATGAGTACTAGTCACAGCCTGTTTGGGAGGAATTCCAACATCAATGTGCATTGTCAAGTCATTTTTTAGAGAGCTATGCTGCACAGCTTGTGTTTAGAACACATGCTAAAACCTGACAAATTGAATCCCGTTGTCTCCGTCCAATACTGTGCCGACTTCAGTAAACATTTTGTGGAGTTTCACGAGGTCAGATGAAATTACATTTAGGCTAATGTAAGCTCACGAGAGTTTGATTCGAGAATTACAGCCTTCTTACACCAGCTGATAAATCATTCATGCATGATATTGGCTTGGAAATGAAAATGAAACCAGGGGAATTCTACAGTAAGTAAAACCTCATTGTGTCTCTGCCATAACTGATCCAGAGCATGAAATGGCAGCAGCTGATCAATGATAGAAGACTGTGTTGCGTGGTGTAAATACTCTTTAATAAATAATGCACCGTGTTGAACATATACTTTGCTCATGCTCAGAATCTTCATACTAGTTTGCACCAATCACACAGCTCACATTACTCAGTTGCTTACTGGCCTCTGGTGGTGTATTTGAAATCCAGCACAGCTCAGTTTGTAACTCTAAATTGTAAAACTGATGGTGTCTCCCCCCTCTGATGGTGCCCCCCCCCCGCTCCCATCACGCACAAATCCACCGACACCTGCTGATACATTAACACACACGCACACACACACTCTAAGTGCATCATTATCCTCACATAAAATATTAATGAAGCAACACTCGGCAGAAACAGAAACAGAAACAGAACAGGAGATTTTGTAAGAGAAAAGTAAAACTGAATGAGGGAAGGATGAATACTGTAAATTTGTAATTTCTTAAGCCATAACGCTCTGTTGCCTGCAGTGTGGAAAATATAAGCAGTGCATGTTATTATTGTAGGTTTCATAAGAAAGTAATGATTTATCTTCTAATAGGCAATACATTTAGTGCAGAGATTGGCTGATTCAAAAGCACTTTGTCTCATCATTGAGCCAGTATGCAACTGCAAAGAAGAAGCTACATATCATTGCTGAAATGTTACATTTTTTACCCCACTGAAGAGATAAAGTAAAAAAACGTAGAGGTAGAGGTTTATTGAGTATGAGAAGGATGATGATTGTAATCCAAGCAGACACCTCTCTTTGACTTCTAAACGCAGCCCTTTCTTAAGTTAGCAGGGTTTGGTACAGGGACACTTCGCCAGGAAAACACACCAACGTAGGGTTCAAACAGTGCTGAGGAGTATTTGCCCTCTTCCTACTTTGTTCTCATTTAAGTGTGAGAAATATGCAAAAACGAGGGAGAGGGTAAATACTTGGTAAAGTACTTCGTACCATCATCATCAAAACAACAAATGAGGGGATATGTTTTGGTAAGATTGTGTTCACCCCCGATTAACCATTCACAGGTCTAAGAAGGTTTGTGGTGAAGCTCACGTGGAGGCTTGTTGCAAATGAGAGCACTTTTTTGAAATATTTATTATAAAACTGAGCAACCTTTCAGGGAACACATTTCTGATTTCAACAAAGTGGATGAAAAAATGGGTGCTTTATGTTTTTCTTTGTATGTGTATGTTTCCAATATAGAGTATGGAAAATCTCCAGTTTACCACTGGAGCTCAAACAAGTTTCAAGCTCAGTTGCTGGTCCATTTGGTAACTACACGTATGTTGGGAAATGTACCTAATAAAATAGCAAAATATAAACACTTTACTTTACAGCTTGGTAATAGTAGGCTAATAGTGGTGTAATATCCCAGTAATAACAAGAGAACAGTAGGGTAATAACAAGGTGATTCGTCAATAATAAGGGGATAACATTTAAGTTATAAAAAGGTAACTTAGTCATTTAATTGACAAAATATATTGTGGAACATACTTCCATGACAAATACCAAAGTAATAACCAGGTAACAGCTTGTAATGAACTATGGAAATATCTAGGTAATAGCAGGTAAAAACCACATGGGTATAATGAGGGAGCTACTGTTATTATTGGGGATACATGTGTCAATCTCGAGGTAATAACCAATAAAGAGAGTAGTAAATGGTAAATAGTCTGTACTTATATATCATGAGACTAAGAGTTACCGTAATTACCTGCAAACTTATCTGACAATGTCTGCGTCATAATCATGAAAGAGATAAAGTAACAAACTATCTGTCTCCAGTTAATTTACAATAATATTAGTAAAAATAACATTAGACTTCAATCTATGGTTTAGATTCTGTGTCAAATAAAGTAGTTTTTAGGAAAGAAAAAAGGTTTAGAATGTATCTATACAGGATGAGATATCCCAGACATAAATAACGTATGTGCCAGGGAGGTAAAAAGAGTAAAACAAGGCACAAATTGCCACAAACTCATCATAGTTTTCAGGTCTTGATCTCAGACTTGCTGTGGTAATTTGTCTTCAGCTCACTTGACGGCAGCTGGCACTTTACATCTCCATAAACATTACTAACAGCATTAGTGTTCATCTAAACTAACTGTGCAGTGTTTTAGTCACATGATGTTGTATCTGCTACCTGAGTGTCTGTCAGTAATTAGAACTATGTCCAGTTTTGTTGGGGACGTTTATTCAGACACGTGAGCAAACAGTCCCAAAAATACAGGTTTGTAATAACGTTGTTAAACTGACTTAAGTTCAGTGTTGCTGACGTGCAAAAGGCACGTTGAACAGACACCTGTTCAACTGACTGCAGATGCGCACACGTCTTCACTTTGATCTCTGTCAGAAATATGTGATTTACCATCACAATTTTTGTCAACCTACACTTCGGCAGTGTCTGATTCCTGGATAAATTTCAGTCAGGTTTTCGAAAAGGGCACTCAACAGAGACTGCGTTACTCAGGGTCTCCAGTGACATC
>JAUMHF010000005.1:16981143-17023209 GCA_032359275.1 Microctenopoma steveboyesi
TCTGTGTTTTAACATCCTACGTGTAACAGGGGAAAAAATGGGGTATTTCAACATGGCGCAGGCCCCGTGGCGTAAACGCACTGACTGTGGCTCCGTTGTGCTAACTTCGTGCTGCCCACCTCCTCGGTGGAGATCCTGGGGAAAACGAGGGCTGGTGTAAAACAACCCGCGCCAGCCTCCCACAGCTTTTCAAATAAGCATGAGCTTTTTTACATGAATCATTTCAAACCCTTGTCTCTGAGTTCGACCAAAAGCAAAAACACACACACACACGGCCGCCTGGAATAACTCACAGAGATCTACACTATTCATCCAAACACACTAGTTTGTTTACTGTCAGCCTTCCTTTTACTATTACTACTATCTCCAGCTGGAGGACACTGGCATAGTAAAAAAATAGAATCCCATTTTTAAATTTGTAATTCATTACTGTTTAATAAATGATTTCCTAGAGCTGTTTTTGCTTTGAAACGTGATATGGTTGTTAATAAATTATTCTATAATTAATGGCTTTTGATGGATGTATAAAGTATTAATAAGTACATTACTGATAAGTACTCTTTGACTTTTTATAGAACACAGTTATGTCACTACTTCCACCTGGTTGTTTAAATAAGCTGCGCCCAACGTTACCACACTGGCCTCTAACGGGTCATTTGTGTACACTGTACACTAGTGGGACGCTGTAGTGGTTTATCAGTCTCTGAGAGCCCAGCACATAAGTGCCAGAGGGTAAGAGAGTCCACTTAGGAGAAGGCATGCTAAGTGGCCATGACAGATGAGAGCTATTGGGGAGAATTCTTCTGGGTGCAGTTCAGACCGATTCAGAACAGCACACACATGCAAAGAGATACACACACACACACACACACACACACACTGTCGAAAAAACAAAACCATGATCACTTGTGTGTGAAATGATGCACATTTAGTCATTTAACGGGTCCTATGGGAAACAATTAAGAGCAGGGGAGCTATTCTGAAGTTTTCAGGATTCACAGCAAAGCTGGCAAAGCCAGATTTGGAAACAATTAGACACTAAACTGAAACTGACAAAGTCTTCATAGCATACTGTGAAACCCACAATACACAAGATAACACGCATTGTTCGAAACTCTGATGACTGGAGGAACTTGGCCCATAACAAATTACCACAGCAAGTCTGCGATCAAAGGTAATGTAGCAGCAATCAACTTGACCTGCTTGACCTTCAGCTGTCAGTGTGGAGAGGCCAACGTGTGTGTGACTGTGGATGTGTCCGTTTGATCCTTCAGATGCTTCTCATCCTGAAGGAAAACAAGTTACAGCCACTATAAAATGCGATTTTTATGTGATCATTCAGTATGAATGTATATATATATATATTTATACAATATATGAAATGTTTGTTTTGGTCTTAATTTTGGAAAAAGACAGAGATTGATCAGGAAAGTAACTGCTTTCATCCCGTTCTTCTCACAAATTGTCAGCTTATATTCATGGTCAGAAGGGTGGTGGCCTGAGACCACTGAGCAGCGACAGTCACAATCTAAAAAAAACAGAGAGATATGAATCACCTTATAACGTTGTTAGCTCGTGTACAGACACAATGCAGCCCTCCCAGTCACTTGAATGGAGCCAGTCTGGAGACCAGCAAAACATTTTGAAATAATCAACTTCTGCTGTGAGACTTCACAATATCATGCATCATCTTTGTACTGATCATTAACTCGCTGTGTAATGATTTAAGCACATTACTCAGAAAAGGTTTCCTGGGCAAGGTGTTGTTTTCAGCCACAGGGAAAAAACATCACATGATAAATATTCCCACACGTATTTCCATGTGAAGAGAGGAAAACAGAGCAGCAGTGTAAACACAGAACACAACCTGCACTTATTCTAATTATTTGTTGTGCTGCGCAGCTCGAGTTCCTGTCGACGTGTCAGGAAACAGTAGATCTTTCTGTGACATAGGCTTTATTTTACAAGGTTGAAAAAGTCAACTTAATCATTTAATGTTCAGTTTACTGGATCTTTTACGTCATTTACTGTCTCCGCGTGTTGTTCGGTGCTGGGCAGCATTTTGAATTTTGACACTTGATTTAGTTTTAGTCTCAGACTTTTGATGGAAAGACATAAATAGATTTAGTCATCTGAGGTGAATTTTTGGTCTAGTTGTGTAGTCAGGATGTTGTCATTTGGTTTTTGAATTTATATTTTTAGATGAATTTACTCCTACACTCAGCTTAAAGACACAGGTATCACTGTTTCATCCACTCTGCTGAGTGATTCCAAAACTGGATTCACTCACATTTCACATAAGAGTTTAGCTTGAGAGAATAATCTAAATTGAGGGTTGACATTTAATACACTTATATTCGTGTCGTGAGAGGAATATTTAGATGATTGATGGCTGACAGTAGGACTGGTATGTGCTACTTCAGAGAGCGATACTGACTGAAAATAACACGAGCCTTGTTTTATCGTGTGTCTGCACTTTCTCCTTATTTTGCATCTTCTTGTCACTCACTCAGAGGTAGACTGTAGACGCATTTGGCCTGTAACACGACTCAACTTGATGATAACAACAGAGATAGGACTGTTGACACCTGTGTGTCACGTATTGTACTGTACAGAAAATGGAAAAACTGGAAGTAAAGAAGAAACAAACGAGCAGAGAATCGGTTTATTATAAACCTAAAGTAAACAGATTTTACAAAAAAAGACAGGCAACTAAAAGTAAGCAGGAATAACGAGAGAAAGAAACAATCCAAGGCAGATGACAGGCATGCGTGATAAAATTCAAAGGGAGCAGACAAAAGAGAAATCCAAAACCTAAGGAACGAGGTTCAAAACAGACAGGTAACAAAACAAGCAGACTTTGAAATGGAAGTATGCGTCAACGCTAAGCCTGGGAAAAGACAGAGAAGAATCAGCGAACAATGGCAAAATGCGAGCGTAATGCCAAAAGAGTTGAGACGTTGTTCACATAAAACATTGCACATCTCATAAAACCCATTTCCAAACTGTAGTTAGAAGAAGGGGGGTTTCTACTCACGGCCCTGCTCACGTTTTTTTCCATTCATTTAAAAAAGCCTGATGTATGCGCTGCATTGTATGCAGCATGTATGTGTGTGCATTTTGCACGTGTACTGTATGATGTGACAAATACTGTACAGCAACAACTTGTGTTGTTTTTAAATGTGCTTATAAATAAATTGACTTCTTTAGTTTAAGCATTTGATATGTTTTCTGTTGCACTGGGACCCTGGAACTGGGCTTGTAGCTGGCGTATGCTTGACTCAGGGGACGACTACAGAGCAAGGAGTGGATAAGGTGGCTGAGGCAAAGGGAGCTGCGCCTGATTAAACTGTGTTGGGTAGGCATATAGGTGAACCACATAAGAGGTGGGAGTGGAGGGCATCTTGTGGTAGAAACACAAACTTGGACAAAATAACTACAAAAAAGTAGACTTTTGTTTTCAAATACTTTTAAATGTATTTTTATTCTATATTCCAGCATAATTAACAGCTGATAAGACAATATTTTCATTGATGAAAAAGTGGAATGCTTTGGGTTGGTTACTGATCTGAGCAGAAAATAGCTTCCTGTAAAGGCTTGAAATCAGGATGGTTAGAGCACTGAGAGCCAGCAGGAGACTAATGGCTACAGACCTAAAAGAGTAAAGTGAAAAATTCTCTGTATTCATCAATACAAACAACCTCTATTACATTTTTCATTTTTTAATGTAAAACATCTATTAGTGTTGTTTTAATTAAACCTGGACAGATGTATTTGTACTCCTGAAAGATTATAGATAAATCAATTACAGTAATATTTCAAAATAAATGCATCAGTCATTTGGCCTATTTCAACCAAATAAACAAGTCCCTCTTCTGTTTGGTATCATTCTGTGTATCACATTGAGTATGACATGAAGACAAGAAGACAAAGGAGAAGTTTTCTGAAGAAAATAGACAGAAAATTAAAGATTGGAAGTTTAATTTGCATGGGATTGTAGCTAAGCTACAAAGAAGCAGCATAAGATTAGTGTGAATGGGAGACGGCAAACAAAGAGTGAAGGACAGGTTTCTCAATAGACAGAAACTCATGTTTGAGGTCAGTGCTTCATCGCTTGCTTTTTGAGTGACAGTTCGCTCGGCAGAGGACTCCAGTGTTGAAAGATTTTGTTAAAATACATAGGGACGTGCCACAAAGCTCCTAAGAGAGTGTCATTTGGACAGATGATATAAAACGGGCTCAGCGCTCACACATGACAAAATTGAAGCTTTTAAAGAAAAAACACACACACACACACACACACCTACTGTGAAGGCAACATGGATGAGGCCCGTTGTGTTCTGCCGTTGCTCTGCTGCATCTGGCACAGGGTGTCACGAGTCAGTGAAGAGTACAATGAAATGTCAGGACTATTAGGAAATTCTGGAGCAAAATGTACTGACCAGTGTCAAAAAGCTCTGTTTCACTCTCAGGTCATGGATCTTTCAGCAAGATAATAACCCGCCACACAAAGCACAAAGAGTGGCTTCTTCTGGAGTATCCATAGCCCTGACTGACGCATGCATGCAGTCAGACTATCTATTGGCAGGCGCAGACGCTCCCATATACAGGAACTGCTTAATTCCAGTGATTGCCTCTAAAGATTTCACAGTTTCATATGTCTTGTATTACTTTTAGCATTCAATGTTATTTCAGAGAAACTGTGGGCCCTTTTTTTTCACGAGACACACTAACAAATATGTATTTGTCGCTATGTGGGAATCTTTCATTCCCTTCCACATCACCACGGCAAAGCAAGTGCAGGCAGCTGACGAGGACAGCGTCTGGAAATGTCTCCTCAATGCATTTCTTGTCCGTGTGATATTGGAAAATGCTTGAGGATGTCATCCCAAAAACAATCTGCACACACAACAGATGTCAGAAAAATCTTATATATTTACATGTTTGAGTGTGTGGGAATGTATCAATCATGATGAGTGGACGAAAAGTCCCTCCCGTGTACAGACAAGCTGGGCCCTGCAAGGTGAATTATTCAATTCTGTCTGTCCTAGTGAAGCTACAAATGTCCAAAAGCAAATTCCCTGTATGTGCAACATACCTCTAAATATGAGACTTTGGACCAAATCTCCAGGATATTAAGGTAAATGAGTAATGAGAAGCAGTTGGTTTGCAGAGATGCATATGAACGGCCTCACTGTTATATCGTGAGGATTTCCAGTGTGTAAACTTACTGTAGCAGCTGTTTTATGACACTTTGCATTTCATGCTAAGTTATATAAATCACTGAAATGACTGCAAAGCAATACCAGTAAGAAGTGGGGAAATACCTTTGTTATTATAGTGGAATTGCTTTTCCAATCCCTCATAGATAACAAAAACTATCTTCATTTACCAGTGTGGAAATGCTGGGTCTTTTTATATATTTTTCTGTCCCCCCCGTTCCTCTTCTTTGTGCCTCGTGATCAGCACAAACATCACTCTGAAAGTGTGTGTAGTATATGTGAGTCCTCATCAGTGCGTGTGACTCTGTTCTTTAAGATTGTACGTGAATGCGTGAGTGTTTATGTGCGCTGACAGAACTGGACAACCCGTCTGTTGCTGATAGGAGAGTTACTCCCCTGACAGTTCCTGAAGGGAGGTGCTGAGAGAACAACCTATCTGAGTGACCTTGATCCTCCTATCGCCTCCTCTCGAGACATCAATTGATTTTGGCTTCTCATTAAAAATAGTTGGAAATAGTGACGAACCGGTTGTTCTGCTGTGACTGCGTGATTCACATACTGTATGTGGACTAAGTGTACGGCTCGAGTGTGTTGGTCATGGTGTATACTTTACTCAGCACATTGCTCATGTTCGGTGAAAACAAAATAGCAAATCCACTTGACTGTTACACAAAACACACATTATAAATCATGTTTATTGTAAAGATATGTCTATAGTAAGAAGATATAAATGACTCTTAGGTACATGTACCATTTAGACCACATGTTCAACGTGCCAGGTAGTCCTGGTTTTAGGTCTAATTGCTGCTTGATGTTTGGCTCCACTTGGTTTTTACAGAGAAATACCAAGATATTGATGCACGTGTGTGTGTCGATGTCTAGTTTTTGCAACAAAACACTGTTTAATACCTGTGTCAGCCTGGGCATAGTGCAATTAAAATCCAATACTCTCCAGGAGTCCATAACATGCTGGGTTTACTGACAGCGAACAGAGCTCAAATGGCCAACAAAGAGGGGGCAAGGGGTTTCATTTGAAGCGCACGGCAACAAAATGAAGGAAAATATGATCGCGGAGATCGCACTGCAGGCAAATGTGAACATCTTTCAGATGCTTTGACAGGCAGCTTCTGTGAGAACTGCTGTCAGTTCGGCTTCACGGATATTCAAAAGATACAAACACAGATGGAGATTTCTCTCAGAGGGAAAGAGGGACGCCGTTCGTCATCAGAGGTAATGAAACGTGGATGGTTACGAAGGAGTGACACTAACGCAAGCTGAAGCAGGTGTTTATCTTTCATGCTGGGAGCATATAATTGGACGCAAAGACGTAGGCGTAGTTCAAAAGCGGTGGAGTTTCCCCATCATCGCAAGGTTTAGAATGTAGGAAATGTGCTTAAAATAAGTATCTGCATAAACACAAGCGCGAGTGTGACAATGTAAAGACTTGTTTACAGTGTCGAACAGAGAGCTGGGATGTTTCCAACAGCACTGGAAAATAGTTCAAATTAACTCCGTATTGAGACATTTCCCCTGTTTAATAAGTCTCTGAACTTTCCCATTAAATAAATAAATGCACACGAGCAGCCACAGCTCCACAGTGATTACAGGAACACAATGACATCAAGCTGTCTCCTCCCTTCCTTCCACCCAAATGAGGTCATTTATCCTCTGCAATGATGTATTCTGTTTGCCTTCATCTCAGTTTAATGCTAACTTTCACTTTTAGACCCAACATCCTGCAGTGTTTGCTGTGTTAATTGGTGACACACAAGGAGTGACCCTCTGGTGAACTTTGATGTCCCCCGCTGAAGAGGGCACGAGCAAAGAGCCACATGTACCAGCACAGAGCGAACAAATCAATCACCAACACAGGGATTTTCTTACAGAGGTCAGTTATTCGCATCACAGAAAGCAGGACTTTTACTATAATATAATACGCAGCTCTGCACTGACATTCTCGGATCCGGCACATCCATGTGACTTAGTCTACACCTGGGGGGGGGGTTAAGTAGCTTCCTTCCCAGTGATTTATTTTCACTGGGGGGGGGGGGCAGCTACCTCAGGTGGACCCAGTCCTACAAATCAAGACTGGCAATCAATGCATGCACCATAAACACAATGGCACCAGCAGTGTGGGCCCTATTATCAGTGAGGAACAGACAATGATCCTAATGGTTATTTTGGAAAGTACCAAATTATTTATTAATTTCTACATAATCAAGATACTAATTCTCATAAATGTTTACTGTTGGCTGATTGAGTGCACTTTACGGCTCCAAAGTACTTACACAAACAACAGTGATTACACATTTCAACTAGAATATGCAAATCAAAGTCCTGTGCGTAATTGCAACGCATCACCTCATCACATTAGGTTCCGGTGCCAGCAAATGCAGCTCACAGGGGCATCTCTAAACGCCGCCTGCCGGAGGAGGCAACGACAGGGAACTTCAGCAGGCTGCAATTATACACACACACACACACACACACACACACACACACACACTTGACCACTTGCGCAGCGCAGGAGTGTGATGTATCGCTTGAATCCAGCGACCCTCTCTGGGTAGATGTAACGTGGTACAGTAGAGGAGTTGTACAGAAGGATCTGCGCGCAAGTGACTGTGCGTGTGTTTGTGCACTCCTAGAATAGAAAGAAGAAGAAGAAGAACAAAAAGGAGAAGAGGAGAAGCGGGATCGGTTCAAATCCAGGGTGAACAGAGCCATCGCCTGGTGCGGATCGATCAGCACTTCGCGCTCCCTTTGTGGATTGACTGGATGTTTGATCGCTGGATGTGATGCCCATATATATAATCGACCGAAAATTTCCCGACACATCTGGTAAGTCGCTCGCGCTCTTCTTGCGCGGTGTGATATTTAAATATGTATATTGCGTTTCTGCCCGTGTGCGTGTGTGTGCGTGCGTGCGCGCGCGCGCGCGTGTCCTTGATTCGTGCGTGCCGGCTCGGTGACACGGGGCAGCGTGCACCAGTTGATTGTGCCAGCTCCCCGCTGGAGTTCCCGACGTGCAACAGGAGACGAGGAGCTCGGACGCATTTAGCCTGCTCGGTGTGCGAACCAGCGCGCGTGCTGCGGATGAATTATTTTTATCACTAGAGTTTGAACACCAGGAATAATGTTTACTTTAATCTTCTGTTACAGTATTCCAGCTGAGTGTCCCTTAAGCTGACTTAGTGGTTTTTGTCTCAACTGTATTTAGTTTCATAAGCAGTCGTGAGGTTTTATGTTTGGTGCCACTTTGAAAGTTAATTCTCCTCCTCTATTCACACAGAATGAGAAAATACCTGGAAAGCAATTTAAGAAGTGGACTTCATTTCAGCTACCTTTGGGCATCCTGTCCCATCTCTCAAAAAGGGTTTTAAGTAATTGCAGTCTTCATTGTTCAGCTATTAGTCCCAGTGCTTAACTGCATCAGCAGCATCTCCCAGAGAAGGTGTTATTTTAAGTCAAAGTAGGCCACATCCTTCTACGTCTTCATCTCACCGTCTGTGAGATGTTCATGCTCATATGGATGTGGCGGTAAAAAAAACAACAACAGAGAATGGTAATGACATCGACTTGTGTGTGTATCAGACACATGGGTGTTTTCAGGTGTCTGCGTAAAGGATGGGTTTAATTTTAAAAGAGTTTGTGAGGTCTCATAAGACTGTTAATGTTTTATATATATCATGACAGGCAGGGGAGTGGAGGGAAAGACAAAGACAGCATTGTGACTTTTGGTATTCCTTTCATGAACCATTATCTTAAAAGCACAGACATGACAGCGCGTAGCTCCCTAAACGTAGCCGGGGAAAACATCACAGCCACATTATCAAAAGTAAAAAAAAAAGAAAAGCAGAGACTGCAGCAGGAGAAGTTACAAAAGCAGCAAGAAATGACAGCCCACCTTACGAATATGACAGAAGTAAGGAGGGGACCTTTAAATGCATCAGTGTCATACACGTGTCATCATCATAGGTTCCTTCATCTCTAAATGTTTTCATCTGTACTCGTGTAAAGAATCACAGCAGTAAGCGCTGTGTGGATGTGAGGGACAAACAGTAAGATCTCCTTCAGACTCATAAAGTACCTAACATGCCTCAGCACACTGACAAGGAGTCACTTAAACATGATTTAGGATGTTCATTTTTGCACATTCCTTCTCTCAGTCTTTATGTCCCTTTTTGTTAAATAAATTTCACAGGCGTCCCATTTCCTTGGCATGCCGGGTGTCAGGATTAGAGCGAATTACTCTAATGTGCTTCCTCTCTATGCACACATGGTTTTATTAGAGCTGTGGGACTGCTGTCACGGTGATGTGTTTGCCTGCAGACTAAAAAAAATGAAAGCGAAGTCAATGCAAAGTTTCTGCCCTCACATCAGGAAGTTTGGGTTTGAGCACCAACTTACCGCTGTCGATTCTACTGCCTCGTCTCTTCGTCTTAGACCTTCACTCACTCATTTTCCTTCTACATTTCCAGTTTGTGACTTTTGTGACATTCAGTCACTTCTCTCATACAGTAAATCTTGTTGCAGCTTTGGGAAAGCAGCCTGTAGGTGTGGTGGTGGTTGGTGTGTGCAGCAATAGCCAATTACAAGCCAGGATAATGACCAGTTGGGATTCACTTTGACTGTTGTTTTGTGATGAAGAGGAATGATGGGGGATTTGACATTCAGGAGAACTGTGAACGTGTGTGTGTGTGTGTTTATGGCAGACTGCTTGTTCAAAGGAAGCAAAGAGACTTTGTCCTTTAGTCGTGCAGCGCTCTCATCCCAGCCTACACACAGAGAGACCCGCCCATCTGTACAGGCACCTCATGACAGCGGCTCATTAAAGTGTGTGTGTGTGTGTGTGTGTGTCTGGACGAGCGTGTGCTTGTGAATGCAGGAGTGTGGCACTGGTAAGCGATTAAGCTTCAATTGCCTTCAGAGATAGGGTTAACTGCTTGTTCCATGAACTTTATAAAGTTCTCACCTGTAAAATACACTGAACAGTGAGGAGCAGTGGAAAGGTCTCCCTGGCTTTTTTTTCTGAAGTGCATGGCCACTAGAGGGTAAGGACTTCCATTGTTCTCACCTTTTGTTCCAAAACTGCTTTAAAAAACAACTGTTTATCTTTTTTATTGTCCTCACTTATTTTTTGTGATATGTTTTTTCCTTTTCAGCTCCCTCTTTGTATTTTTATTCTTCAGCTCGCGTCTTAAGAATCTGGAGCCTTAAAAAATTGTTTGCTGTATTGTTCTCACAACTGGCATATTTTAATTGGAAATAATGGCACAATCCCTTCATGTTGACAGGAGCAACCATCAAGTGCTTTTTCATTTTTGCTGGTTGTCTTAAAAACAATTTTGATATTTTTAATTTTGTGAAAACATAAAAGATTTAGATTTCATGCTTATATTTTTAAGATGCAACTTATGATGTTTCTTATGGTACACTATATTTTTTCATTAGAAACACATTATTACCAACTCATCATAACAAATCAATATTAAGTCCTCAAGTCATCTATTATTCACTGTGAAAAATGTCAGAAAAAGATATTAGGTTTCATCTAACCAACAGTCTTTAAGATGAAAATGATTAATTTTACAGTGAAATGAATCAGAAAATGACGGGATGATGATTAATTGATTATCAGTTTTTTTCCTGTTTAATCCACCATCTCTCTCTCTCTCTCTCTTGATCTATCTGTGTCTCTGTCTCCTCAGGTGAGTTGTTACAGCCGGTAGCTGCAGGAAGAGACCTAAGAATGACAGAAACCAACCCCCCCAAATCGGCCAAGAAGCCCCGTTGGACCTCACTGGAGATTGGCCTCATCACCATTGTCTCCTTGCTCTTCATCATCGTCGTCGCCCTCATCATCCTCTTTGCCACACAGAAGACTGGTGAGTGTTGCGACACGGTTAACTGTTACTGATGACGGCAAACGAGAAACATCTGAAACCTGGAGTGAGGTCCTAAAAAAGTGTTCTTCTTCAGTGGACTCATGAAACCTGACAAACCCGGTGGGGGCAAAGAATGCCTGTCATTTAATTAAAAAAACATGCAAAGGTGCAACCACTGAGTCTTTATGTTCTCATACCTCAGCACACCTGAAAACAATGCATTTCACATTTTCCACACTCGTTATGATTGAATTATGAAGAATCTCTTTTTGAGATAACCATGACTTGGATGACTGAGAACCTTCACAGATCATTGTCACAGTATAAAATGTTTCTGATCATCAGTAACCTGACTGTGATTTATCATTTTCACAGTAGATACCACATTTGTTACGTATTTATTTAAGAGCGCAGCGTGTCATAACATTACATGTGGAGGAGTTCTGTTAATCGCTGGTAGAGGAAATCCAAGAACAGCTGATCACTGCGATGCCAGAAAATCAGTCAATCACATTTGGATTAATCGTGATTATTAGGTGATTAGAAATATAGATTACAGGTAGAAAGTGCTAAGTTTAGCAAGTAAAGAAAAAAAAATCCTGGCAGATAAGTCAGTTGAATTAAGCTCGGTGTTACTCGCACAGCAGGTTGAGTGGGCATGTGTGCGCCTGTTGCTCTATTCTTATCTCTTGCAGTTCTGCGCTTGATAAACATACAAGCTACTATGTCAGATTTTCTTCTGTGTGTGCACTCACCTGTGTGCACATTGTGTGCAGCCACGCGTGGTGTGCTGCAGTGTATTTTAGCTCATATGCTAGTTTGTATTAGTTTCAGTGTGACGAAGAGTCTAGCACTACTTCTAAGTAGTTTGTTGATACATGTATGAGTAGGACGACAAAGAGATGAAAAGGCAGAAGACGAGAATGTGTCACAATGACTGATGAAAATCTCTCTGAGTCATGATTTGTTTCGCAATTTCTTTCAGATGAAGTTTGTACGACAGCTGACTGCACACAGTCAGGTAAGTAGTGTGTGTTTGTTTCTTCAGGTGTTATCTTCATAGTCTCGTTCTGAATGCTTTGGGTTTAGTGAGAGGAGAGCAGAATGGGAAAACAGAGACATGCTGCAGAAGCCTGAGGATTTAAGACTTAGAGAAAATGTCCACTTCAGCGGTTTGTTAATGATCAAACAAGAAGAAGCCGCCCCAAAGTGATTTTCATAGATTATCTGTGGCTGATTGTGGCTTTAACATTTCCTTAGTAATCGAATCCAGCTTAAATATGAACTTGTGTCATCACTCTATTTTATAAAAGTCATCATTTCAAAAGCTTTTGTTTTTCTAGGAGTAGTCTAGTAAATCAAAGATGTAGAATTCTTTTTCTAGTTTCTAGTGACAGATTCCAATTCATTCCCAATGCATTCTTGGGGAACCAACGTCCCAATTCAGTCAGTTTTGACAGACAGCCTCGTCTAAAGAGATCTGTCAGCAGCCTCATGTAACTTAATTGCAACTCAAAAAATGTTTCTAGTACTAGTGCTGAACTAAAGCCATTCACTGCCACTGTGCTGCATGACCTTTGCAAATGAAGGCTTTCACAGATATACAGTATGTATGAACAGCAGATGGGATTTTTTTAAATGTTATTCCACTGGGTGTACAGTATGTTATTTCCTACTGCCAGAGGAACATGAAACATTCTGGCAGGCATCGAAAGCTCAGGAATACTTTATTCACCTTCTTGTGAGGGAGATAAGAAGATCAATTCCACTCTAAGGTTTCAGCTTGCAACCCACCATCCAGTTATCTGAGCTCACCATAAAGACGGGAAACTGGGGGAAACAGCTACCCTGGGCCTCACAGGTAGCGGTGGCACTAAAGCTCATTAGTTAGCGCATCGTGTCACGTTTGTGTAATCCATAGAAAACACAGTGTAAAACTGACACCGTCACAGGGGGTTGTATGCTGGATTATATTCTGGCCATTCTGCAGTTTGCAAAGATTGTCTGGCAACTTCAAAGTGATAACAAGAGCGGCCTTAGCCAAGAAACAGGCAGCGTGAAGCAGTTTACGTTTGGTACCGATTAAACGAACACGACATAACAGTAGTGATATGACAAGGAAGCTGAGTAGCACCTCTAAAGGCAGCAAGCTTCAGCGCTGGTAGGTGGATGCTTATGTCTTCATACGCCTACAAGTCAAACACAAAGTTTCTTGTGAGACTTTTTATATCATCTGTGTTAGTTAATTTTCCCATCATATTCTTCTACCCTGCAGTAAATTATAGTCAGGGAAGTATTCCCAGTCCTCAGAGCTTCTCTCCTCTTCGTTCCTGCAGCGTCTCGTCTCATCGAGAACATGGATGCTAGCGTGGACCCGTGTGACAACTTCTACCAGTATGCCTGCGGAGGTTGGCTTAAAAAGAACATCATCCCAGAGACCAGCTCCCGATACAGCACCTTCGACATCTTACGAGATGAACTGGAGGTCATCCTCAAAGGTCAAAGACCCACATGTACACATACACACTCAAGGACTGAATGTTTTCATTTGGATTAGAATGCTGCGTTTAGTGTATGGCAGGGTGTAAAGCACCCCGGAGCAGTGAGTCTTTTCTAGTTCACGTGTTTTGTGTGAGGACTGAGAACAGCTTGCTTCAGTTGCTTCAGAATATGAGTTAAAGAGGACTCTACTTCAGGGAATACAGCTCTATAGATATCACAGATGCCATGGAAGTTGGCCTCCGCTGCCGACTACCATGTGAGCTGAGAGTTTGTCAACAGAGCTGGCGTTATCTGCGTGCGTGTACACGAGCGTGTGTGTGTGTGTGTGTGAACACGCCGTTCAGACCGTGCTCAGAGACGTCAACACATGGTGGTGAGAAAAATCTTAATTGCAAGTTTGCATGCGTTGCTCTCGGGTGCAGCTTTTAGCGAGCGTTCCTGGTAGTCTCGTTAGGTTCCTCGTTGTGCGGTTGATACACAGATGATCAACTTACCCAGAAAATGTGTGTGCACATACTTGGGGATTTGTATGTGTGTGTCTGTGTGACGGACACTTCACCTCTAGATTTCTGCGAGTCGAGGCCTGAGCAGCAGGTGCTAAATCTTTTATGGGGCACAGACCTTCCACGGACAGCTGAAACGCTCCACCTTCCATAAATTTACAATTTATATACCCGTACGCTCTACTATAATAAAGACAGTGCAGACTGACTGCAGGGGGAACAGAGTGATTCAGAGAGGTGAAAAAGATTGATCCTTAGTGGGAAGGGGAAACCAGGGTTTAAAGTGCTCTCTTGTGGATTCAAATAATTTGCACCGGCCTCAAGCACTTTATCAGTCCAATCTCGATGGCAAAACACAGTCCCGCGTCTTGGGGCTTTGGCTTTTTTCCGCTTTTATCTCTCTTCTCGTCTGCCTTTGTGCTGCCCACTGATGAGATGCAGAATCACTTTCATAGAGACAAACCTGATTGTGCATGGCAACTGATTTATTTAGTATTTCACAATAATGTATGGATCTCATTATTAGGTGAAAGGGCTGCAGAACCTATAATAATACTAATACCCTGGCCACCACATTTTCCCTTTCTGTGTGTTGAAATCCAAACCTCTTTAAATCTTGCTCATCACACGCTGACAGACCCTGCCCTTCCTCCCTTTCCAATAAACGCTTTTGCAGATCAATGTAGCATTCATTAGAGTTCAGAGATTGCTTTTAATGCTGGCAGAATTTGCTTCGAGCTTTTACTCAGAGGGGGGCCTGTAGTGGTAAATGTGCATCTTTATTCATTCTGAGTTGTGTAATTATAAAAGTGTGTCATTGAAATCCTGGCTTATATTTGTGCTCGGTGAACTGCTTGTAATGCCTAAATCAGCTAGGACGGCTGGGACTCCATGGAAAATAATGCTTCCCATTTTTTTTTACGTATGTTTGAAGTGTACGTTGCTGTTCTCTCTCATGGCAGCTTTAACATCCATACAAATCACAAGCAGGGGGAAAAAAGAAAACAAACTTTAGTTTCTTTTACATACACAACTCATCTCTGTGAGGCCTTCGTTTCAATGTTAGATTTTTACTGCATTCAATCGTATTTTAAGTTTTACACTATTTGCTTTCGTCAAAACTGTGTGTGTGTGTGTGTGTGTGTGTGTGTGTGTCTGGGCCTCTTCAGCCCATTTTGGACAAAGTCTGAAGGAATCATTTGCTTGATTTGCTTTGACTCAAAATGTCGTGTTTACTACAAAAAAAGAATAAAACATCCACAGAACTGGTCCCAATCATCTGGCAGCTCAACTCTCTTTGAAGTGTCGTGAGTGTTGAGCTCATTCTTTCACGCTGTCTGGCTTACGAGTCAGAGTGGGAATGTCTCAGACTGTCCTGAATGCACACATGTTCAGGTTTACTTTGCATTTGCGTGTGTGTGTGTGTTTGTGCCTTGGAGGGATAAAGAGTATTGTGTATTCAAGATTATATTTGATGCACCAGCCTGAGGCACACGTGCATTGTACTGTTTTGAACACTTGTATTATCAACCGTGATGCACAAACTCTCAAGTTTAAAATATTTAGTAATGTGTGTCGATGTGTTGACCCTGGCAGAGCTGTTACCTCACTCTGGTGACATGAAACACATGACCTTTGATCCCGATGCTGGCTGCCGCCGCCTGCTGGGATTTTACCGCCTGCTGAAGGACAGGTCCTTTTCCTGTTTACAGCTGCCGGCGCCTAGAAACACCTGGCCACCAAAGTGCCCCGGGCTACATGACAACAATAAAGTTTTTGCCTGAAAAGCTGCACGGATTTGTGGTTGCTCGTAAATGCCTTGAATTGTTCCCTGTCGCTGTAAAAGGTCATAAATGATTCATAATGAGGATCTTAATCTTACTTGTAACCGCAGCGGTGTGTGTACATGTGTGTGTTTTTCCACTTCCCCCTAAGCAGGTGTGTCATACTGTGCAGTAATTTGCCCAACTGACTGTGAGCATTTTAATTACTAACTACAGTGGTTTGTCGGATGAGGAAGGAGTTAAATACGAGAATTAAAGGAAGAGGTGAATATAGGTTAAAAGAAAGACAAAAGGAACGGGATAGACGAAGTGATACACACGGACTAGGAGGGAAGCAGGCTTTGAGGTTTAAGATCTCTGAAGTCAGATGAGGATGGCGTATTGAGAAAACCTTTGAGGATAGGTCAGGAAATGTGAAACAGCATGTGGTAGTCTTCTCCAAGCTTAGCCCCGTGTGTGTTTGTCTGCCCGTGCATGAGCACGTACATGTGGCTGGGATGAGTCTGAGCACACCGCTGCTCTTCTGGATTTCACAAGGTGCTGCTTGTACATCGCCATGTCTAAAAGAAATCCTTTCTTATAGGATGTGGAATCACAGAGAGGGCGAGAGAGAGGATTTCTGTGCGGTAGCTGTGACCCTCGGACCCATTGTCTGAATGTTTTTCCTGTGACAACAGTAATTGAAACGGGAGTTGTGTCAAACAATGCTGACCATGAGAAAACTATTGAGCAACATGTGGTATCAACATTCCAGTCAGAGCCCGTCCACCACAGCATAAATATTATATTTCTCATAAACATATCAAATAAAGATACCTAACCAGAGAAACCTTGGCCAACACAAATATATTGAATACAAAATAATGAATTGAATATGTTTTGCCAGCTGGGATGCCTGTGACTAACGGGAAAGTTATAGGCCTCCTCTAAAAATCTCCCCTGTTTGCGTGTTACTGGAGCACAGCACACTGATCTTTCGTACACAGTAAGACCAGCCAAAGGGCTTTACTTTGACTGACAGCATCGCACTAGGTGAATGAAGACATTAATGTATTGTGGCTCTGGATGGCCGAAGTCTAGAGGAAAAGTCGTAGTCACATACGTGCATTTTCTACCTGTACATTACCTGTATTTAGCAACGTTCTACGTGCTTCATATGGTTCGAGTTTGGGAGTGCATCCAGTATTTCACATTTCCTTCTGCCTTCCCTATATTAAAATGCTCCTCTGCTTTTAGATGAAAAGCTCCAGGAGGTCTGGAGTTGACTAAGAATACAGATTCTGTATGAGTCTGTCTATGAGCCATCAGATAACATCTGATGATGGTAGTTATCTGACAGTGCACTTATGAAGTATCCGGCATTGTGAGACATTGTTCTAAATGCTCTGGCAGCTGGCTCTAATATTTAAAATATCATTCCTGTATGGTATGTTTTCATATTACAAACACAAAATTCTGACTTCATTTATAGCTCATGCTTGTAAGGCATTTTGGTCGGAAGCAGAACAACTAAAAATAGTGCAGCATTTCATGCAGTGAGAGGCAGTCGGGGATAAAATGGCAATACAGGAAGAAAAAAGTCCGAATTTTGATTCTGTATCACTGTGAGTGGTTGGCTTCAAATTGACGCGATGTCTCAGACAAACATCAGGTGGCACAAAATCCATTCTCAAATAAATCCAAGCACACACACACGGAGTGAGTGTGTGTGTGTGTGTGTGTGTGTGAGAAGTAGGAGATTGAGAGGCTAAACCTTTGCTGTGGTTAAACATTAGCACCAGGCAGACAGTAATCCAATCACGCACACATGATCTGCGCCCTTTTTGCAGGAAGCGCCCTGTGAAGGGTCCCCATCTCTGGACTTCATTAAGATTAAATGAGCACATAAATAGTTCACGCATGATAATGAGAAAATGGGAGGATTAGAAAAATTAAAAGAGTGATGAGAGATGAAATGAAAATAGGTGAAAGGAATTAATAAAAACCCAGAGCACATGGAAAAAAAGTTGAAAATAACATTGAATTTAATTTTATATGTCATAAAGATGAATGGGAGTGTGTGTGTGTGTGTGTGTGTGTGTGTTGGGGAGAGGGGGGTGTTCATGAATTATGCAATAACATTCCTGATGGTTTGAGGTGGAAGGTTACTGTAAAACATTACACAAAAATTAAATTAGATATTGAAATGCTTTATGATTATTGTAATTGGTTTATCATGAAGCAAAAAAAAAAAATCATCTTTATCTTTTAATCCCAACTCAATGTGACAGGAGTGATGTCCTGCTGGACTCTAGGGAGAGGTTACTGTCAGTTTCTGGTGTAATTTAAGATCCGTCCTCTTTCCAGTATTGATCCTGAGAGAATGCACACACCAGCACAGCTATAGTTCACAAATGTGTTTTCGGCTGATCCTAAAAGTTAGTGTACATAAAGAGAAAAAACAACAGACCAGACTATATCTTAGGATCATTCATTTTAAAGAGCCTTCACTGGTTTCCTGACTACTCCCAGCAAAGAAATACACTCACACAAGTACAACCCTCTGAGAAATGCTGAAATGTTTCCATACTGCAACCAGTTGTTAATAATTAAAATTTACAGGTGCTGGTAGGTGGATTTAGATTATTTTGGATAGAGCCAGGCTAGCAGTTTCTTCCTGTTTCTAGTCCTTATGCTAATTTCCATACTGACAAATAACTTGATGTCTTTGAATCTACAGTTCAACTGTTTGTGGGAACCCCTCGGTAACCAGGACCCTTATTTGGCCCTGTGGGATAGTTCAGCGGTGTATTTTGCAGACTTTGTGATGTTTGTGTCCAGGTTAGTTTGCTTGGTATTTTGTAGCATCCATCCTCACCTCCAGCTTGCCAATGTTTCCTGTGCCACTACTTGCAACACAACTCCGATGCATGACAGTTCCGCCCCCATGCTTAACAATTGGCAAGGTGTTGTTTTCATGCAATACTGCTCCCTTTGCTCTCCAAAAATACCATTGCTGATTGAGGCCACATAATTCTATTTTAATAGATCAGTCCACAGCACTAGTTTTTAAACCACATCGGGCGTGGATGTTCTGTGCATACTTCTGATGCTGGTGATTAGGGTGAGGATGCAAGGTGTGTACGAGCAAAGCAGCCAGTATTTGTATTTATTAAGGTTATTTTTGTATTTGTAAATTTGCTACCAGCTGGCCTGGTTAGACTGTGTTAGACTGGGCTGCAGAAAGACACAGGTTTAAAACCCAGTCTGATTCCTAGTCCCAGTCCGTTTGTGTGTGTTAAACTTTTAATTTACCTTATAGTGTAAGTATTCTTTAATTATATCCATTATAATAATTATAGATATGCAATGTTGGGGTTTTTCCATAAATCTAGCAATGAACATTATAACATTACAACCATTACCTCATTCATGGTTAAAACAACAAATAATAATTACAATTTTTAATTTAAGTGTATCTGATTATGCCTAGCAGATGTTAACAGATGTTGATGTCTCTGCCTCTGCAGATTTGACTTTTGTACACAGTACATATCACTTTTTTTATCTGCAGTACTGAGTGTTAAATGCTTCCACACAGAACATGAGCTGTTGGAGGACCAACAGACAGCTCAGCAGCAGTTACACTCTTTGCTGTTTGGTTACCCAAATCCATGTGTCGGCTAAGTGACGGGAAGCTATTCTAAGATAACTAGCCTATAGCCTACACCTTACTGTCTGCAAAAGACAGAGTAACATAAACGTACCAACAGGTACGTACTCCCACAACTGCATACAATTATCCAAAACTACACAAGCATTGTTTGAACCTTTCTATCCGAACGTTAACATTTCTCCGCCAACAGCCTATTGTCTAAATTACCGAGCTGAGAGAGCTACGTTAACAGAGCAAACATGAGAGCAATCGACTGCAGACGTCAATAATGCAGCGGGACTCCTGAACATCACTCGCTCCTCTGCTCATGCACTGTGGTCTCATGAGGAAATGCAGCTTTTTGATAGAAAGTTTTTCTTGTTCCCAAATACAAATATTTTTGAACTATTTGATGGAAATCATGCAAATGCTAACAAATGGCAGCTGTGTGAATACAGAGAATTGGCACATTTAGAAATGCTAAGGTAGTAATAATTACGATTTATAAGGTTTTAAGGTGGATCTCACTGTATTGAAGCAGTGCTTAGGAATAATACTACAGACAAATTGTCATGTAGGAGCTCTCAGTTTAATTCCCTTATCTATTAACTTAATTAGCATTTACTGCAGTGTGGGCACGGGCATGTCATGGAAACACATAAAACAAACACAGATTATGAGACTGAGGGGTTTTAGGCATGGAAGCCCAGAGGTCCACTGCAAGACCACTCCCCCAGACACTCACACTTATCAGAATCCCCCTCCCTCCTCGTGTCCACCGTGCAGGTACACACATAGCTGCAATATCAGTAAGACATATGGTAGCCTGCATTTATTTGCCTGTTTAACTGCAGCTTAGGGATGGGATCCTTTTAAACTAATAGCCTGTGATGCTTTTGTCTCAACTGCACTTTAGGCAAGTCTGCATTACATTACATTCAGTGGAGCCCAGAGCAGGCAAAAAATAACTTTTTCTCAGCCACAAATGAGTTCAGTTCAAGCCGTTTGAGCAAATAAAGTTTAATGAAAAATAAGTCAACAAGCCAATACCTTTCACTATCAAATGAAAAGGAACGCAAATGTGATTAATGATAAACTCTAATGATACCTCATACATGCTCATGAGAGAAATACCGTGAGATATTTTAGGATCAGTGGTGGCTGGCAAAGTTTCCTTTTTTGGTGTACATGCAAATGAAATACCGTGAGATATTAGTTTGAAGATATTTCAGGACAATCACTTTACTTGTGAATTTCATAAATGCTTTCATGCAATTTGAACAGTCCATTTATGCCTTTCTCCTAAATTAGCATGAAATATAGCAATCATGACAAACATTTGCAAGATGCTGTCATATGAACAGCAAGATGTATTGTGAATTGACATCATAATTCATAATAGTCATCCACATTTTTAAAAATCTCAAGGGACAGACAACCCTAAAATAGGATGACAAAACAATACTTGCATGCTCGAGAATAAGAATCAGGAAAATACAATTTAAATGAAAGGGCAAATATGGCTACGCTCTTTTGTTGTACATACAGGTAATACCAAACCTTTCATTGTGTTGTTACCAACTCATCCTCCCAAATCTTTCCTCACTTAGACAATTGTGTGATGTGAGAACCAGGCTCTTGAGGCCTTTCATGATGGCATCAGTGCAAGCACAGTTACGTTTGGTCACATTAGATAACAGACTATCAGCTGAAGATTGAGTTACCTGGTGAGCAGGTGTGAGGTTCTTGTCTCGACGGACAGACTGTCTAACACTGTCACAGTACCACAGTGATTTTCAGCAAACACCTAAATTACAGTGTGGGTGTAAAATTGCAGCTTGATGAGCTGAGAACCTTTATTCAAGCTCGACCTCGTGTCCTGGTGAAAAGTAACAGCAGCAGATCCTGTAGGAATGGTGACACTTTCAAGGTACAATATGTAACTTGGTACGTCAATGTAACGCAATAAGGATGTGTTGTTGGTTGATCAAGTTTACACCCCAGCACGTCACTCATTTGGATTAGCTGCTTAGCTAGAAACACTGTCTAGCCTGGGGCTGAGTTAACTGACGTCCACGTGCCCACAACAGGTGTTGAAGACGCAATGAAAACAAGCATTAGTGTTCACTCATGTTTTCAAATAACTCTTTTTGGCCACAACATTAGCTTTGCTGCGTCTTCTACAAATCCTATTTTTATTCATTAGCTTTTAATATTTAGTGGACATTGCATTATCAGTTGTTCCTTTTATTCCTTTGTGTTGTTTTTACCTTTATTTTACTTTATTTGTATCCTGTTTGTCATTGTTTTCATATTTTCTATATTCCTAATGTCTTTTATTGATGTTTTTGTTTCATGTACCTGTTAAGCACTTTGCTCAACTAGGCGTTGCTTTACAAGTGCTATATAAATAAACGTTTGATTCGATCCAAACAGATGGTTGTGAAATATCTATTTAGCCAATCAATGAGTCAATTCAACATTCCAATGCACTATATAAAAAGGTTTATTTCAAAGCTGGAGTTGATAGACTATTACTAATTTGTTAGTCTATTGGTGAAAATCTGATTCATAAGAAAAAAAGATTTATTTGTTCTCTGCAAATCTTTAATATCCTCATAACAAAATTCCATTCAGATCTGGTCCAGTTCACTCATTATGTACAGCTGTCATCAAAAAAGGTTGCACTGGAGAGGAGCAAGCATTTGTTTTCTATCAGCTTCACACAACTTGTTTGTGCATTCTTCACTTTAATTGCATTCACAACATGTTAACATTTTTCTTCTATTGAATAATTTCTTTTTGTCTGCTTTGTCACTGGCTGGAGGCATTTTGTGACAAGGGGACAGACAACAACATAGTTTACTTAAAATTATTAAATGCATCTGGACAGCAGCTGGATTCAATTCTGAAACCGCATGATGGAAAAAAGCTCTTCCGTGTACCTGCGGTTATTTCCACCCTTCTCTCTGTCCACATTACCATGTGTACACTCATTCCTGCTAATAGTTGCTGTGTCTCTCTGTTCTGTTTGTAGGTGTCCTTGAAAAAGCAGTGGAGGGGGAAGCCAGCGCTCTCACCAAAGCGAAGATCCTGTACAAGTCCTGTACCAATGAGAGTGAGTCATTAGATGTCAATGTTGTACTCCAATGAACCTTTTACCAACGTATCTGAAGTTTCTAGTTCAGACTCATTTACTGCATGGCATTAGGAAACCTGTCATGAGAATTCTTGAAAACTCACCCCATTGAAGCAGCATTAGACGAAATGTTATTTCATTTTAATAACTACAGCTTTATGTGATATAAACAAATGGCTGCTGCAAAGGAAGTCAAAGCAAAACCTCCAAAGTAGTAATTACAACAGACAGTATGACAGACAGTTTCCCTTTTTTTAAATTAGTTTGGATGCATGTATACCAGCTTTTTCCTTGTTTCCATCTGTATTCAAGGTTTAATTGAGCTCAGAGGAGGGGCTCCTTTGCTTGACATGCTGCCTGACGTGTTTGAGTGGCCCATAACCGTGGACAACTGGGAAATCAACTACGGTGGAGTATTGTTTTCTGCACACAGTCACATACAGTACATGGAGTATACAGGCGGTGCCTTATTTTTGTTCTCTGTTGTTCAGGTAAAACGTGGAGGCTGGAGGACATCATCTCCAGGCTGAATGAGAAATACGGCACTCAACTCGTGGTTAACTTTTTTGTTGGCACTGATGACAGAGACTCCAATTCACACATCATCCATGTAGGTGTGCGACTGCAGCTAGAACATCCCTACATCCGTGCACACATTATGAGAGCTGCTCAGTATCTATGAATGTAAATGCACACGCGTGCTTGAAAATATACACCCACCTGTTTCAGCTCTTCAGATCTCACTACAGTAATTTCTTTCTTCTTGTTTGCCAGTTTGACCAGCAGTCCAGTCTTGGCCTCTTGTCCAGAGATTACTACACCTGCACTGGACCCTATGCAGAGGTATGCTTAGAGTTCAGATGTACACATTTTATTTAACTAGGGCTTTCAAACAACATCACAGTTATTTAGCATTGGCTCACACTTTGTTGACCACTGAGTCTGAATTTCACGTCTTCGGGGGTTTGCTCTAGAAAACATCGCACTTCAGTGTCAAACATCGGTGTATGCGCTGGATTGGTATTTATTTGCACGCTTACACGCTTTATGAGCATGTGTTTGTACGATAAATAACAATGTGCTCTGAAACACTACAGGATGATTAAAATCAAAGAGGCAAAACAAAACAGATCTGGTTGTGTCTCAATCCAGACCAGATGTGAGTGTTTGCAGCAGACATCCTGTGCTCTGGTTTTACTTTACATTTTGGACTCTTGATTGATATGCTGAGAGCAGCACTTAACTACACTTAGCTCACTGGGTGGGGTGGGATCTTAGTGTGTGTGTATATATGTATGCATGCTGTCATACCCCGGTTTGGGTAATTTGCTGAATTAAAACCAGTGACCTCCTTTCTCTTTCTTGAAGTAAAATCAAGATTTATGTTTGACAGGCATGTCGAGCCTATGAGCAGTTCATGGTTGACCTGGCTAAACTGATTCGCACTGACCGGAGACTAGCCATCAATGAAACTCGCATCAGAGAGGAGGTCACACGAGTTATGGACCTGGAGAGGGACATCGCCAACGTATGCACATATTCACACTCTCCTGACAGCACCTAAATAGTTTATCATAACGGAGAACTGCCACTAGTTTCTAAGGACAGAGGAAGACCTTGTTTTACCAGCTTGACACATTCTGGCAGTGTGACCTTCTGCATCTCATTTTCTCATTTTGTCACTCCTCTCTCTCTCTCTTCATATATATATATATATATATATATATATATATATCTGTGGCTCTGGTCAAAAGCTGTTAACCAGCCTGGTCCCACAAAACAACTTGCAGACATCAACAAGTTTGCTAGTCCACAATTACCAATCTGTGCCACTCTGTCCTGCTCACTGCCATGCTTCACTTCCCCTCCACTAGGCTGCTGGCTTTTACAAGGCGCTACGGGCTTGCGAGCTCTGACATTTACAGGCCTGAGGCCCCCTGAGACTCAAATATGTTTTTCGCTGCTCACTGCTCACTGCAATTGTCGAGATGTGTCAGGAAACAGGACGATTGTATTGTGACAGCTTTCTTGATGTTCAACCTCTCTGTCTTGTTCCGTCCAAGGCTACTGATACTCCAGAGGACCGCAACAACCCGGTTTTGCTTTACAACAAAATGGAACTGGAAGATCTGAATGCCAACTTTACCCTTGAGCTTGAATCAAAGGTAAAAAAACGAACTGTAAAAATGTGTTGTTTATTTTCTTTTTCCTAACACTTGTTCTCCCCTTTTCTGTGCTTGCACTCTTCCTGTAGGTATTTAACTGGAGTTACTTCACAGCTAAGATAATGGACACAGTAAACATCAGTGTTCCAGACACAGAGAAGGTCATAAACTACTCCCCCAACTATTTTAGAAGACTCAACCTCGTTTTGGCCAGATATACCAAAAGGTGTGTGTGGCAGCCTGTCAGTGAGCATGTACTTGTGTAGGTGGTAGGCTCAGAACATGCACTGAAAACAGCTGCACACTCGTTACTGATCTCTCATCGCTTTGTGTGAGTAAAAGGGTGTTTTTGCTCTACATTCTTCCATCCTCACAGGGATCTGCAGAACTACATGGTGTGGCGTTTTGCTATGAACATGGTCGTGGGCCTGAGCAGAGCGTACAGGGACACCAGGAAAGCTTTCCGCATGGTACAGCACCAGAAACCATACATAAACCTCTACAGATAAGCACAGTACTAAATGTTGAAGGTTGATACCAATATTGCAATTAGAGCTTTCATTGGGATTCAAATAACAGGTACAGAGTGGGACAGTATTGATTTCTCTACTTAAACTTGTTGTGACTAAGATAAGTAAGGCATAAGGCCAATCCATCGCACCAGTTTTCCTTCTGACTGATACAAACCCACGCGACAGGCGTGCACACATCTCTGAGTAGACGAGCGTGTCTTACCCTGTGTATGGTCAAAACATGATGCTAACATTAGACAGTAGCAGCAAAGTACTCGGAGGATTATATACAGATATTACAAAGCTATTATGCTTCTAAATAATTTTCAAGTTAAATAATGTTTTACCTTTGATGTATGAAACAAAGAGGCTGATTTATTCTTCTACGTCATATTTGTGTCATTTATAAAACAAGTATATGGCTAGCACTTTTGTATTGTTTAAAATAGCAGCCAACCAGTCTGCTCCAAAAACAACTATGAGGTTCATCTTTGGCTCCATTCATATTCTTCTACCTTTAAAACTCTAATCCTTAAGGTTCTTTAATGTATTAATTTCTTTACTGCCCTAATTCCTATAGTCCTAAGTGTAATTGTAATGCTTAATAAAGGTGCAAATAATGAATGGCCATGAGCCTCTTTAATCTATGTGCTGACCTGCATCTCTAATTGATCTGTGCCTTGTTACTTTCCCTGTAGGCTCTGTCCGGTACCACGTCAGAGGCAGCAGTGTGGCGACAATGTGCACTTTACGTCAACAACAACATGGACAACGCTGTAGGACGACTATATGTGCAAGAGGCTTTCTCTGAAAAGAGCAAAGAACTGGTCAGTAGAAAGGGAATTATAGTGCAAGACATATCAGAAATATCAAGATACTTCTTGTTACTTTTTATTTTTACAGTGTACAGTTTGTGCCATATATAACTGAATTCTCTGGTGTTTGTTGATTAACACTTGGAGTAAGGGAATGAGTTTTCACAAAACGCATGTTCACACATCATGTGAACATGTGTTTCCGGCACATTAGTGTATTTTTATCTCTTACTCACCCGTGCTTTTGTCACCTCTGTGTCTAGTGTCTACACTACAGTCCTGTACTTTTTGTTTTTCCTTGCACCCATTGAAATTAACTGAACAAAGTCTCCTTGTTATCATCCCCACACCACCCCCAACACTGTATATCTCAACTCTGTGTGTGTGTCTTTGTATACTTTTGGCGCATGACTGTCTGTGTGTGTGTGCATCTGTCGTAATGCAGTGTCTCACACACTGTCATCTTCTGGATCTTCGCCTACTCTAGCATGTGGATCTCACATTGCGCCCTGCGCGAATGTGTCTGTGTCTGTGGTTGTGTATGTAAAAAGCAACGCACCATTGTTCTAATGTCTAAAGGTTTGGGAACCCTGTAGAATTTCATTAGTTTAATGAATAAATACTACTAAAAATTAACTATTTAAAAATATATTGCGGCAAACTACCAGGTTTAGAAAAATGTGTGAACCTATGGATTAATTTACTGCTTTCACCCCTTTCTTCTAAATGTTCCATCCACTAATTGTTCTTGTTCCTGCAGAATTAGCTTGTTTATCTCAGAATGTACGGCTCCATCCTAGTCCAGAGGCTGCAATGTGGACCCAAATCATGACACTGCCACTACGTAGATTTAAACAAAACTATTTTGTTATGAGTCTTTGACACATCCAAGACACCAAAGCCCCATCCCTCTAATATTTATAAATAATGAATTACTTCAAATAAATAACCTGGCATTTAAGATTGGGAGGAGCAGGTTTGAAGTTGTTCAAGAGATTTAGCTTCTTGTTCGTGTACATTTTTGGCCCCAAAGTTCTCCAAAGGGTAGTAAATCTGAGGAGGGCCTGAGGGTTAAGGCTTAAAAGATTTCATATAGATAATCTTACATATTATAAATTAGTTACAACTAACACTAATCATATACTTTTTTGCTAATGTGTTAGAAATATATATGATAGGTTTTTGATTATAATATATATCTTGTTTTCAAAGCAGGGGAATATTATCATCGCCATGAGGTGATATGCAAATGGAGAGTTCCAGTTCTATTTTAAAATTCTTCAATGTGTTGAACATGGACACCCGCTTCTTTATGTGGAGAAAAGAAAATCAAATTGAATTACGTTGGATTAGTGCACATAATGGGAAATTGTTGCCTGTATAAAGCAAACTATCATCATACAGTTTATCACATGCAAACACAGATTCAGGCAACCACAAACATCTATGCATACACACAATGCCAGCTCTCATGCACACCCACATGTTGCAGGCTAAAAGGGTTTCAGTGCTTCATCAGTGTGGTCCCTGCTGGTTTGCGGCAAACTGGAGTGTGTTGTCCGAGTAGTTGTGCGGTGTATTAGATGAACTGAATCTTTACCTCCCTGTGAGGAAAAGAGAAACGTTATTATATTTATGTGAAAACACATGTGTTTTTTCTGTGCCACAAACTTTTGCCTAACAACAATAGAAAAAATATATTTTCTATCATTTGGATTTATTTGTAAGTAAGGCTTGTGATAATTAGACCAACAAAAACCCAGCCCGAATCCTGTGAGTACACTGTAAGAGGTAAAACTCTCACACAGTTGACAACATAACATACTATGACATTTCTGTGGTACACTGTGTGTTGCATATCAGTGAAATATTTCTGGCTGCTGTCTCCCCATGTGGTATGTGTGCATTCATCAGATGGAAGAGATGATCAAAGACATCCGGGAAGTGTTCATTAGTAACCTCCATGACCTGACCTGGATGGATGCACAGACCAAGAAAGCAGCTGAAGAGAAGGTATTGGTTATAACGTACTGACTGACTGACTGTTCTTTATGAAATGTGACGATTAAAATGTGAATTGCATTTTTTCCCTTTTTTTGCAGGCCCGAGCTATTCGACAGCGGATCGGGTATTCTGACAACATCATGGATGATGAATATCTTAACAATGAGTACAAAGATGTGAGTGTCTGTAGTTATGCAGTTGGGAATGTTTTTCTTCTTTCATTGAGGTAATGTTGGAAAAAACAAGTGTCTTCATTGTACCTGCATATCATGCTATGAAAACATCTTGGCCAATTCTTGACTTCTGCATGTTTCGCTGGAGAATATATGAACGGGTGTTGATAGCTCTCATCCCTGCTAATCCTCCTGTTTCTTTGGATGTGTGTTGGCGTTAGCTGAACTACAGTGCAGAGGAGTACTTTGAAAACATCCTACAGAACCTGGAGCATGTGCAGAAAAAGCGCCTACGGAAACTCAGAGTCAAAGTCAACAAAGAGGAGTAAGAATCCCCGTGGGTTAGGGTTAGGGTGTTAAATCAATGCTCAGCAAACACACTCTAGATGTGTAGTAAATCACCAATAATACATTTTATTATAATATTATGGTACAGATGATGTGACATACACAGTATTGCATTTGGCTCAGTCCTTTCCCACACAAACACCTACTCACCCCTTCACCGAACACAGCGGGAATGCTAATGTTAGTCTATTCTTTTTAACCACAGGTTAATTTTAATACCTTTCATCAAATGTGAATTGTGTTGCGTTAAAGATCACCTCACCATACTACTCATCAATTATTCAGGTGGGTGACTGGAGCTGCTGTTGTCAATGCCTTCTACTCATCCAGCAAAAATCAAATAGGTATTTCACATGTGCAAACGCATTCACTTGCAAACATACAGTACGAGTGTGCAAAGCTTGAACATTTCATACTTTGTAATGTTTTGTAAAGACCTAATTAGTTTCCCCTGGTTTCAGTTTTCCCTGCAGGTATCCTCCAGCCACCTTTTTTCAGCAAAGGCCAGACTAAATCTCTGAACTATGGTGGCATTGGGATGGTAATCGGTCATGAGATCACACATGGCTTTGATGACAATGGTATGATTTTCCACACTGTTTCTTTGTGCTGCTCTCCTCCCAAAGGCAGTTTGCATCGTTCTGCGGATGGAAAGATTCCCTCTCTGTAACTGATATCACTTAAAAAAATGTTTTAATGCCATTTCTCCATGCTGGCTCAGATAATTTTTCACCACATTCATTTTCATAGGGTTATGGAAAGTTATTCTTTTCAGATTCAAAGACGTCAGGGTTTTTTCCTACTGAGCCTCTCAGAAACACAATGCAAACGGATGAAATGCAAATGTTTAATTAACATTGCTTGCAGCATTTGAGCGCTGATTCATATCCTGTAACAAGACAATGTTTATTGGAGGCGCAATTGTTCCTTTTCTCATTGATCAAATCTAACCAGCCGACATCCACGCATCTCGCCTCGTTTTAGGTCGTAATTATGACAAGGATGGTGACCTGAAGGACTGGTGGACACCAGACTCCACTCAAAGGTTTCTGGAGCTGTCAAAGTGTATCGTCGACCAGTATGGCAACTTCTCATGGGACCTGGCAAATGGACTTTATGTATGTCCTGGTAGACGATCTCTTCTTTCCTAATATTTCAACAGCATTTTCTAATGTATTACCATAAACATAGCATTTTTCCCATTTATTCCCTTCACTGTTGCCTTTGTCAGAGTATTCATTTCACTCATATTTCTATTTTTCTCCTAGTTTTGCAGCCTCATCTCTTCTCTGCTTCAGGTGTCTTTAATATTTTGTGTTGACATATCAATCCCCCCCCCCTGTTTTTGTCTCTTCTGTCCGATTGGTTTGAGCAATGCTTTTTTCTATCCCCTGAGAAAATAATTTCCAGCATCCTGAAGAGTTATATTTGTGATTCAGTGAAATACAGCCTTTTTTCTGACAATCTTTGTGTTTTTTTTTCTTTTGGCCTTTCTCTAGTTGAACGGTAACAACACCCTTGGGGAGAATATTGCTGACAATGGAGGGATACGACAGGCATATCAGGTAACAAGGCTGAAAACAAGGGAGAAATCTTGGTTTAAGAGCCCTTGTTTACAGATGAAAGACGGGATTTGGTCTGTTGTCCACGGCTTCCTATGGGGAATATACATGTCATTCTGATCAAATCACTAACTGACTCATTAGTTGCTGTAAACAGATCAGCATAGGATATGATATTTGTGCTGATCTTGTTGGTCAGTTAGAGAAAGGTCAGTCATTTACATTTACATAATATGATTTGATGTGTTTTACATAGCATAACAGCCAACACAACATCTCCCAGTAGTCAGAACAATCAGAAATGAAACAAAAAGTCAATGTAATACAAAAATTCATACTTGGTTTATTGCTTATTTTACTATTACGATGTGTGACCAGTAAGTTAGTTTTCCTTTGAGTTAATGTGACATGTTTCTGGCTTCTTTACTGTAGGCCTACAAAAACTATGTGAAAGATCACGGAGAGGAGCCACCACTGCCTGGCATTGACCTTTCCCATGATCAACTCTTTTTCCTAAACTTTGCTCAGGTAGTGGATGAATGGAAGAATGGAGGGATAGATGGATGGATGGATGCCACACTGGAGTAATACTCAGCGGCTGAATGGATTAAATTTAGGATTGGAGGACTGATCAGTTTATAGATAAATGATAACATAGTGGATGGGTGGATTATTGAATGATGGGGGCATAAATCAATTTAGAGTTAGATGGTTTAAGTCAAAGGGGTGTCAAAGTCAAATGCAAATGTAAAACAAAGTCACAGGCATTGGAATTTACTTAAAAAATCTTTCTCCAGATTTAACAATAAACCTTTTCAGTATGGACCCAAACAAGTTTTTCTTATAAACTGAATATGGAACAAGCAAAGCCTAATATTATGCAACATATAACTTATTATTGCACAAATGCAAAAGCAAATTTTAAAAAATCTTCAAAAAAAGACATAGCAGTGGCATTAATTTATAAAACTAAATTTAAATAAAGATTATATGCCTCCAGCAGAGCATTCTGGGATTTGTAGTATTAGTGGTACATGCGCTAATACTGGTGGGTCAGCTCTAGTAGGGCAACCCTTTCTCCCATACATTGCCTCACCATGTCAAATATAATTACACTGCTGCGGGCCAGAGTTTGACACCTATATTGTATAATATGGATGGATCGACAATGGCTTTAATCAAGGGGTGGTTAGTTGGACGAATGGGCCATTGTATGGATGAATGACAAATGTATGATCTGAGGGATGGACAGATGGGCAACTTAGAAGCTGTACCAGGACATGATAATATGTCTTTTTTTTTTAAGGTGTGGTGTGGAACTCAGCGACCTGAGCAAGCTGTTAATTCCATTAAAGTCGATGTACATAGCCCAGGCAAATTCAGGTAAACTCAAGCCATGACAACATAACATACTATGTACATTTGAATATAAGTCAACATTCTAATACAGCAACAATTTATTCTGCATGTATCTCAGGGTGCTGGGATCCCTTCAGAATTTCCCAGAATTTGCCAAAGCATTCAACTGCAACAAGAGCAGCCATATGAGCCCTGACAACATCTGCCGCGTGTGGTGATCCACAGACCACTGGGATGGACACTGTTCTAATATGGGTCATCCTCATTTCCTCTATAGTACCTCTCCCCTCTGACTGTTGGAGCATTCGTGGGCAGATACAGGAAAGTAAAAGCTCCCTCTGACTCTTTAGTTGATGGACCAGGGCTGGTGGAGTGATACTGCGGTATGCACCTCCTCCGAGGACAACACTGGACTCAACCCTCGCAAACAGATGGAGAACTGTCCCTCCGACTCCTCTGATACTGTAGTTCATTGAATCACTCTGATTTTTCTGCTACTCACTGGATACAATCATTGCTTTTTTAAATTTTTATGTTCACTTATCATCTGCGTGTGTCTGCCTCACAATATGTATGTGTGTTTCAGTCAAGACACAGACTGACACAAAAATGTGATCAAACCCACTGGAAAATGAATGCACCACACACACACACACACACACACACACACATACACCCACACTCATACACATAACAGGGCTAAACCACTGCACTGTATGTGAAACTGTATCCCTCTAATAAAACCTCAGCTTGTTCAAGCCTTCATCTCCACGCTGATATGTGCTAACGTGTACATGAAATGTACTCTTTGTTAATACATAGAATTAGATTGAGTAAATTATAACATAAAATCTAAATTTACTTTTTCGAATAAACAAGTATTTAACCATCAACACGTATTACACACTACTGTTCTATATTTAATGCTAATCGCCCAATTGCAGTTGTTGGCCTTTATTAGCAGTAGGTCACACATCAAGATAACAACTGTTCATGAATCACTGAGCTGACAATCGCTAGGTACCATACCTTTTTTATATATTGTTAAAGTCCTAAAATCCATTCTGTATGGATGGACTTGATTTTCTATGTCTTTTTTCTTTTTCAGTCATAATCACTGCCTACTGTCAAGAAAATTGGTAGGCGTAACATGTTTTGTTGGGCTTTTTTGTATAAGAGTGTGTAGTCGTGGGAGAGTGAAACATAAGAAAATGTATAACTCTATCACAAATGTGCTTAATTTCTTTCTTTCCAAGATTTAGAAAAAAAGATCAATACAGCCAAGTTAGCTTAGCTTAGCACAATAACATTAACACATTTGCTTAGTCAGTACAAAAGTACAATATAGTGATACTAGTAGTGATATTGATCTTCTAATTGACCCTCTTACTCTGTGTCTTGACAAAAAAAAATTCACAAAATAAGCCTTAGAAGAATAAGTAGTGATCTGATATTTACTGTGAATATACACACTGTCATGGGGCACCATGATAGCTCAGTGGGTAGAGCAGTCGATACCCCGTAGTAGCGCAGACACGAGTCTAAGAGCTGTCCAAACAACAAATTCCCCAAGGGGATCCAGAAAGTATTCATTAGTATTATTAGTAAGAAAAAGTGACACATGACAATGTGTGATTCAAAGCAATGTTTATCTTACTCATTAAAAAAACGGGGGATGAGCCTCTGCTGGAACTTATTGAATCTCTGAAAAACGCATGCATTTTCTGCCTGCAAAAGATTGCATCAAATTATTGGATCAAATGTTCTATGGTTTTACTTTCTACATTAGATGTATTTGAGGTTATAATACAAGGGTGTTAATTGTAGACCTTTGCCATTGCCTTTGTAGTAATGAGTGCCATGACCCACCATGATTATGTAGACCACTTCTTTTGAACACCCTCCATGTTTGGCCTTTATACAGTAATGTTTCTCTGTTTAATCTTTGGTTGTTTTCATTGTCTGTGCTAGCTTCTGTCTCTGTTGATGTCACTCCCTCAGCCTTTTTTCCTTCCGCCTCTTTCTCACTCTAATTCTCTCTCACACACTCCACCTGTAGAAAGACAGATATACCTCAGTTGCCTGTATTTAGACTCTTTATAATAATGACTGATAATCACGTTGAGGAACTTTTTTTTCCTTTTTCAAAATAAATCTTTAAAAAAAAAGAGGCTGAGTCTGCAGACGAGTTGTCCTAAAAACTGTGTGTGCATGTGTTGTGTTCAGGCTTCTAAGTACACCCAGGTGCAAACAAATGTTATATCACATATTAAGTGCCAGTAGTTGTATTTGACAGATCCAGAGAAAGAAAGACGGAGCTTTTAAAAGCTACAGTGTAACTGATCTTGAATATTGTCACTAGACATACGCTTCACAACTTTACTTAATATGCCGAGGCTCTGTCAAAGCCTTTTCTGACACAGACTCGTAGCACAGCACTGTGGTTGCAGAGGGATATCATGTGTTTTGATCATATAGGTGTCGTTTTGACACAGCGTCAGTATTTGTTTCCCTGAGTAGAATCATTTTGTGTAACTTCAGCTTGATCCCCAAAGGTTAATTGTTGTCACTTTAATGTTTTAACTTGTGCACTGCGTGCTAAAACAATGTGACAATGCAGCTAATAATGTTCTTAAAAGGATGAAGTTCACACACACTGCACATGTCCTACATTCAGTTCCACTCATACAGTTTTGTTGATGGGATAATTAGGAATGTGTGGGTTTAGTTCAACTTCATAATTTCCATGGAGGAAGAAAAGGGTAATTCAAAGAGTGCATTAGTCCAAACTGCTAATTGGACCTGTAAGCATTGGGGGAGTAGGGGCTAATGTGAGAAGTTAGTCAAAGAAACAATGTGAACAAATAATTGTGCAATATCTTTATGGCAGCTCCCAAGTGCACTGGTAAATATACCCCATGCTGTAATGAACCAGCAATCCCATTTCCTGGCACGGGGAAGGCTTGTACCCATGTTGAAACCGGAGAGGTAAACAGTCAAACTATTTCAAAGGGTTCAAAGGTAGAAGAGAGAGCCAAAGACAATTACGACACACAGGATGTATAGGACATGGGTGATGAGTAGGCGCACCAGAAATATATCCAAACTTTGAAGCCAAGTGTCAAAAATATCTTGAGGAATGGTGGAGCATAGCAGGGGCCAGAGCAAACACACACTTGTGTAAATACACGAATGGTAAGTTGGAATGTCTGCGACCTTTATTTTATTTGTTTGCTTTTTTCAAAAATATTACCTCAACATAGCAAATTCTATCTATCAGGGGTTTATGCCACATTCTTTCAATAAACTCATCTAATGCAAATACCACTGACTGGTGAAACCAAGCACTAATAGTTATGGGAAACTACTCCACATTCCACAAAATGTGGCAGAGTTTACATCTCCTGAAACGTCTACAATTTCTACGTTATGCGTCAAGAGACTTATTTAAATGCTGTTTTCAGCTGAATATCAGTTGCAGTTGCTTATTTGCTGCCTGGCTTCCCCCATCACTATTGCTGGCTTGTAGCACGTTGGCAAATAACTGAAGGTTCACACCACCCACTTTCCTCGTGCTCTCGCCCTCCCTGTCATTAGCGGTTCTGCTAGCTAACATCACAGCTAGCATTACAACACCTCAGCATGTTCCCACAAGGCTAAATAGATTTGAACAAAGAACATCCTGATGTAACACAGACCATAGGGGGTGTTTTAGATTTTAATATTCATGAGAATTAGACATTCTTTATTTGAAAATATACCAGTGGGAAAAAAAATCATAATTAACACATCTAAATATGATACTTGAACTTTGTTACACAAAGTCACACATGCTAGAGCTTCTTTTGTTCATGTTCTCAGCATAAAGTTCTGCACCCCTCCATTGCCCTCTGGTAATAAAACAACTCGGTTTTCCTTCATGTGCCCTTTGGGCGACCCTAATAGTGGGTCCAGTGGTATGTGTGCGTTTGTGTGTGTAGGGAGTGGGCCGGGCATGCAGGCTCAGGAATGCCTATCAGTGCATGTGTGGCTGTGCTCGGGACACTGCGTGTTGTCTGAGGTGTGTGATAGGGGAGTCCAGTCCAAATTGTTGCAAATGTTTTTGCCCATCACATGTCCGAAAATAGATCAGCTACACTTTGCATACACATACACTGTAAATGTTCAAATAGTGCGTTAAGATCATATGTGGCAATATGTTTCAGAAAGGCAATTAGTAGGCACCATGCTGTTGCACAGTAGGAGCTCTGAAGTGCATTCTCCCTGTACTCTCATTGTTAAAGACCACTATAAGCATTGTTCTGATTTTAAAGAAGCTAAATTTTTATGGAAACAAGTTTTAGAATTGCCTATAGTCTAAGTAAGGCAGGGTAAAAAAAGAGAGAAGACCTTCTGTCTCCCAGTCTGATGCTAAACCCATCTAAACCTGACCTGCTCTGGGACTTGGTGAACCTGGACTACATCTTTTCAACAGTGCCTTGCAAATACAGTACTGTATGGGGGAAACACGCAGAGGCTGGGTAAAAATGTAGAGTCAAAACATCTTGTGGGAAACTGTTTTCCCGAATCTTTCAGTTGTTATTGGGGCTAGTGAGTGAGTTAGTAGGACACACAGTTTCCTAGTCAGGTCTGTAGCCCATAAAATACCAAACGTAGTTGTGGCTGTAATAGAAACTGTTACAAAAACACATTTTTGTAAAGTTAGTTTTAAGTTTTGCTAATATTAACATTTTACCAAAGTAACAGCGTCGACTGTGGGTTTAAAAAAACAAACTTATAGCTGCCTCCTGTGTTTTGTCGCCCACACGTCCACTCTGGCCCTCACGCACAATTTGTTGCTTTTGATACTGCATCCCCAGGAGTCTGTTATTGCTGTCATAATTATTATGACTGCTAGAGGTTGCCTAATTATAACACACACTGAAGGCATGCACCTTCTGGCCTGCTGCTACATACAGTTTTCCCTTGTTGAAGCTCAAGTATGCATCAATCAGTGCAGTCCTAACAACTCATAATGGGTATTGCATTGGAAACATCTGCATTGATATCATCAGCAGGATTATCAACACGATCATATATAACACTCTGTAATATAACCCACTTGCCAAAGCAATGGTGAAGGGAGGAATCAGAGCCAAGGAGGTGAACCAGAGAGACTGCTAGTGAGAGATGGAAGACCTGAGTGACAATTAGTGCATGTTAACACCTCACTGTGTGGAAGCTGGCATTGTATAATTTTGGAGAAGAGCAAATATACAGTCAGGATTTTTGGGGTTCTTGAAGCTGACACATCATAATACACTATTATCCATCCATCCATTATCTTTACTGCTTATCCTGTAGAGGGTCGCTTGGGTCCCATCCAAGAGGCAGTGTTCACTCTGGTCAGGGGGCCAGTCCATTTCAAGAGTACAGCATAATGCTCTGTTCAAAATGAGAAAATTAAGAGTTTCAGTATTGCAGCGAGCCCCTGCCCAGACCACCTCTCCTTCTCTGCTGGACTTTCAGATGTTTTCAGTGATCAACGACAGATCAAAAAACCTATTCAAAATCTACAGCCATTTCCTGTTTTAAATAATAATTACTAATGATAATATATTTGTTGTTGATTCTTTTAAAATAGATTTCCATCACATTCTTTGTGTTAATTAACAGTAAATTATCATCTATATTTTAGGACATACACCACTGAGGTTGTTTGTCATAAATATCTTCCTCTATGTAAAACAGTGACATCCTGTGGTTAATCACAATATCTGCACTTTTCACTGTTTGACCTAAAAGTAATACAATATTTTTACAATCTTCAAAATTAATTGATAGTTTATTTATCACATATTGGGTTTGCTAACATGCACTGTAAGTCACATATTCTGGTGGCTGATAAAATACGTAGGATTTTAGGAATGTGAAGAAAACCATTGACACATGCTATTCTCTTCACACTTTGCATTGCACCCCCACCCCACCCCAGTTGTCTTTAATCACAAAGTAGTTCAATACCTCACATCATCCTCTTTCAGCAGCAGACAGGTGAAAGATCAGTTTCATTACTTTTACATCTTAATGAAGTTAGTTATACTGCAGATCATGCAATTCTTTTTAGGTGCTTTGAGATCCGGACTGGCATGAAGGTCACAGCACATTGTTTCCGCTGATATAATATGTCTGTCACAATGGGAAGTGGCACTTGGGATGCAGGACTCTGTGGGACATCCCTATGCTACAGGCTTTTTTTGCTGTCCATGCCTGTGCCCTCATCAGGCCAGGCTATTCATGGTAACGTTCAGTGACTTGTTTCACGCAATGTTACACCCAGTTATGTGTTCTCAGTAAGGCAGTTCAGTAGTTGTGCAACAAGATCCCTTTACTCCAATTGTGGCTTTTTGTGGTGAGTTTATTTTAAGGTTTTATTGATTTTTTGAAAGCACAGCTGGAGCTGGCCTAAAGCTACTTCTATAACAAACTTGAGAATTCCCTACGTGTTCATAGACAGCATCAGATTTTCATGCAATGCTTTTTTTAGGTCTCAAAAACAAGTTTTAGACCAAAGGAGTCATGGCTTTACACTCCAGGGCTTTAAAACAACAGGCCTTAGGCCAGATCTGAGTGCACTGTTTACTGATAGTTCCATTATCATATGAAAACAAGTATGTTCTTATACTATACAAGTAACATAAACATCAAAAGCTAAATACACAGTTGATGTAAAACACTTGACACTATTTTTTTAAATCTATATATATTATACCACTGTGGTGTACATGTCTTTAATACATTCTTGTTTAACGTGCACATGTGAGAATGCATGCATTGTCATGTTTGCCTGCATGCACACGCGTTGTGTTGTGTTTATTCTTGATGTATGTGTTTCCACAAACTGTGCTGCAGAAATTTTTCATTTCACGCTCATTACCCTGTCAAAGTGATGATTGTATCTGGTGCATATGCTCAACATAACACAGAGTGTACAGGCTTATTTGGCCCGTGTAGACCTATACCCCCTACTTACTGGAAAATATGTGGCACCACCTGCAGTAATATCCAGACAATCTAATTCCCTGTTATTAAACGCCGACTTCGAAATGTCCCTTAAAGCTGACACTTCTAGAGTTACTTGGAGGCTAAGCTTTGATGGCAACTTATGAGCTGACATGTCAGGCAGACAACAGTCAGATTGCTTCTAGCCTCCCTCCATTTATTGATTGAAAGGTTTGAGTGTGGGATTTATTCAGATTAAGTTTGAGCTGATTAATGAGTCAAAAGTAAAACAATACATCAAGCCTTGAGTTTAGAAAAACAACAAGACAATAACTAATTATGAGTCCTATAAGGAAGTTCCTCCATATAATTAAAAGTGTGTACAAAATTGTAGCACTCCACCCAATTTTCTTTCTTTTGTTTTTCTTCTCACAGTGCTTCATAACTATAAGTGAGTGTGAGTCTTCTCAAAATAATAATAAACACAGGCTTGTGGTAGCCTTGGCAACGGCATTGTCAGTTCTAACACCCAATATTTTTGATGCCCAGCTGTGTATCATGAATACACAGAGGGCACACAAATGCAGTACACACGCACAGTATCAAGTTATGGTCATCTGTATCTCTGGGCTACTTAAAAGAAGATTATATTATAAATGTGTTTATGTGATTCATTTTAACACTATTATCACATAGACCATGATAGAGATACATTGCAATTCATGACTCACTTTTATACCAGCATTTTAACATCTGCTGAAATAGCTATGAAATAGCTAAGTATTTATTTATTAAAAAAATTAACAACAACATGAATAGATGGTCTTTGTTGTGTTAAATAGTAGGTAAAATTCATTCTGCAATTCAATTTCAATTTCCTCACATATCACTTTCCTGCCAAAGAAAGAGAATCTCAATCTGCTCAATTTCAAACCTACAAAATGAAAGTGACTTGACGGTTGAACTGCTTAAGCACCCAGCTGTGTAAATGGGCTTTTAGCTTTAATAGGCTGGCAACAGTGAAAGGTAAGTATCATCAGTTTTAGCTTCCACATGGCCAGGTAAGTGTTTTTCTTCTTCTAAATTTCAGATCATTAAACAACACAGTCAAACAACTGACTAGTAACAGGGACAAAAAAACTGTTTAAATGTCAAGCGGCCACAGACTAGAGCTCCTGGGAGAACAACGAGAAAGCTTCGGTGGAAACTTAAATACTCAAGCCTGATTAGCCAAAGAGCTGTGGCTGGGCATAGGTGTGGCTTGTGGCAAAGTAGGGAGAGCAAACAAGAGATAGCACGTGAAGGGCAGTGGGGGACCAGGGGAATCACGCATAAGTGAGGGGAATGAAAGTGAATAGACAGGGGAAATAATGGCATGGAACAGTTGACAGAACTGTGCCATCTGATATTGCAGGTTTTCCTAACCTCTAAGCCTAACCTTGACTTACCCTATATTCTCAATGTAGGCACGAACAGACACAGATGCCTATAAAGAAAAATTTGTACCCGAGCAAAAATAAAGACGACGTAGACGACTGCTGTGCAGCCGACAATCCACTCAACCATCAGCAACACAGAGAAGAGTTGTCTGGATAAAGCAATTCGAAAAAATAACAAGGAGCTGAGAGGGTGTGTAAAGATTCATTGAACTGATCGTCTCTGTACGAGCTTGTGTCTCGATCTTCTGGGTGGAGTGTAGGTTTTTACCACCTCTGGACATGGCACCTCTCTCTGCTCTAATCTTTTTGCTCTTATGAGCGCAGTACAAGGCTCCATGTGGCGAAGAGGCGATGTCTGTATCTGGCAGGGCAGGGTGGAACATCCATCTTTAGTCCTTCATCAGTCCCATCTATCTTGTTCCCTGCTCCTCAACAAACTGGATTATCTCACCCGCTTAAACTTGACATTTTTCTCTCATCCTGTGGAGATAAGATCATTTTCTTCACATCATTTTCTCTATGGAGTTACTCCCAGTGGTACTAGGCCCTGGGCTCCTCTGACTTTATACCCCTGGAGGAACTGCTGCAATTGGAGCAACTTTTGCATCCAGAGGGAATTATTAGTCTTTTTCAGTGACATAAATACAAAAACAGAGATACTGGAAAATAAATAGAATTAATGTATATGAAAAGCATCTCTGGGGTGACTGTGGCTCAAGAGATTCGGAAGATTGGTGGTTCGACTCCCCGCCTTCTGGCAAGTGTCCTTGTGCAAGACACTGAACCCCAAGTTGCCCCTGGTGTGTCAGGTCAGCCGCATAGAAGCTCTGCCATCGATGTACGAGTGTGTGTGTGCTTGTGTGTGTGTGAATGGGTTAATGAGAGACATGTTAGGTTGATTGGTGACTCTAAATTGTCCGTGTGAATGTGAGTGTGCGTGGTTGTTGGTATGTGTGTCTATGTGTTGGCCCTATGATGCATCCATCTTGCTCGAAGACAGCTGTGATAGCACCCAGCAGCCACCACGACTTGACTGCGGATAAGCAGAAGATGGATAGATGAAATGCATCTGTTCATCAACTGCAGTTGTCATCTTCATCTATGGCCTTGTATTGTACCTAAATGAAAAAAAAGACGCACACACTGATACATATCTATTTTAGTTTTATGATAGTGAGACAGGAAGATAGTGAGAGGTGGCAGTTTACTCTTATATCTCTTTGACAATCACCTCTAAAGCATAATAATAACACATTGTTTTTTTTTACCTTTTCCACCCATTCAACGACAACTTCTTATTGGCAAGCTATTTTCCTTTTTCTCCAGTCTTGCTTGCTCCAGATCCAAGGTGATCACATCTAACTCTCTTATATTTCCAAAGATGGCAGATGAGAGGAGCTGTAATTACTAGAAAGTCTTTAAAACCAACAAAGACGAAAGGAAAAGAGCAGAGAGGAGAGAGATCAGGTGGTCTCGAAAATTGAGAGCACAGGAAGAATGAAAGGAGAGAAAAGATAGAGAGAACAGAAAATAGGACACTCATGGAATAATTGAATGAACACTTGTCACAGGCAGGCCTCGTTCCTGAAAATGACAGCTCTCTCTTTCTCCCTCTAACCCCTCTCATCTTTAATAGGCCTCTCTTATCTAATTCTTCAGCTAATTAAACATCTTCACAAGCACCCTGACATGTCCACACAGCCCATCATTAATACGCCAAAATCTGAGCGTAATGGGGTCAAACTGATTTCACGATTTCAAAGGGCTACCCTGATGTCAGTGAAGAGGATGGTTGATGATGACCAAAGGTTCTAAAATTTACTCTGGTGATTTGTGTGAACTTTAAAAATAAGTTCAATGCTGATAGAAAAGTAAAGATGTATATAATAAGCTGCAGTGCCGCACATTAGCCTGGTAGCGTCAGACTGGGATGTAGGAGGTAGCAGGTTCGAATCCCGGCTGACTCCTAATCCATCCCCTACCAGGTGTGTCCCTGAGCCAGACACCCAGTGCTAGCTCCCTGTAAGTCGCTTTGG
>JAUMHF010000005.1:17023309-17041384 GCA_032359275.1 Microctenopoma steveboyesi
GGAAAAAACAGAATAAAGCATTTTGCATATGTCGTCTGCTCTGTTTCATCCCAAAATCAGGACAAATGACTTTTCTTCTAAGTGTAACTTTTGCTCTTGTTCTTCACTTGTTCATGTCTCATGTTAACTAATCAGTGCTGTTTACACTTGTCCTTTCTTCACTGTGCTCATATCTTCCAAGTGATGCACATCTGTGCTCTGCTCCTCTGCTGCCTTGTTGGAATTACCCACAGGGTTCATGGAGGGGGGTCCTGCCAGCTGCTGGTAAAGTCTATTCCTGGTAGTGTTTATCAGGCAGGAGATTTAGTGATCGGAGGCCTGTTCCCTGTTCATGTGAAGGAACCTCAGCCTGAGTTGGAATTTCAGAGAGAAAAGAATAACACGTCTTGTGGAGGGTAGAAATTGTTTTGTTGAAAACGTATATTTGAACACCAGAAGCCAGAATGTCATCATTTCGTATTATGTTTCTGTGTGCAGTTTTCATCAGCGAGCTTATCGTTGGCTTCAGGCCATGATCTTTGCAGTGGAGGAAATCAACAATAACACAGACTTCCTACCCAACTTCACCCTTGGGTATCTGGCAGCTGATACTTGTTTAGCTGAGAGCACCACACTGTCAGCAGCTATGGCTCTGGTAACTGGACAAGAAGTTAATTTGATAAATTCACAATGTGGATCTGTACCTATGGTGCCAGTAATTGTTGGTGATTCACGCAGCTCAGCCTCCATTATTGTGGCAAACACCCTCGGGGTGTTTGATATACCCATGGTGAGAAGAAATTATGTGTCATAAACACATTGGTGTCTTGTGTGCATGTTAGTTGTACTGTAAAATACTGTATATATCATATGTCACTCGTCTCTTCTTGTACATTCTTGGGATATACAGTGTCTCACAGGAAGTAGGTCATGGAATCCGAGTCCAACATGTCTCACTTCAGCTGTCTTTGTTTAAAATATATTTGGGTTAGTGCGAATTGTCCTAAGGCTGCTCTTGTCTCAAAGACATGAATTCTAGGTATTAGCGATGCTTCTAATATTATATAATATTCTAAACTTATTCTGGGGAATTGCATAAATTCACAAATCTACTAAATAGTTAGGATGGGTCAAATAAGGAAAGTAGAGTTTTGCTTTGGAAATCATTTCTACTTCTGTTTTCTCTTTCTTTCCCTTTCTGCCTAATAACCACACATTGTTCCCAGGTAAGCTACTTAGCCTCCTGTGGCTGTTTGAGTGATAAGAGGAGGTATCCACTGTTTTTCCGCACAATGCCCAGTGATGCTGCAGAAGCGAGGGCCATGGCTGAGCTGCTGCTCCTCATGGGGTGGACGTGGGTGGGGCTGGTGTCTGCAGATGACGATTTTGGCAGATTTGGGATTCAGATGTTAATGGAAGCACTCAGGGGAACTGAAGTGTGTGTTGCCTACCATGAAGTGGTTCCACAGGTACAGTAATGACTCATACTGATGGTCAGACTATAAAGCCCTTCGCCTTCTCTTTTATTGTCTCCTTTGACATTGTGTCTCTTTTTGTAAAAGCTGCTGTTTTCCTTTTGATTCTCAGTATTGTTCATTAATCATATTTTTGTTCTAAAGGACTATCAAAAGATCACAATGCAAAGGATTGTTGAAACTATCCAGAAATCCACTGCCACAGTTGTGGTAACGTTTATTATAGATCCAGATGCAAAGGTACTTTATTCCATAACCAAAACAACATCCAATGATGACATTGTTCAAACATATTGAGATTATGGGATTAGTTATGGGTAGAGTGATAAACCTGTTTTTCTGATCTCTTTGTCAGGCTTTGTTTGATGAAGTGGTGGAACAGAATGTAACAGATAAGCAGTGGATTGGTAATGATGCTTGGGTTACTTACAGTGCCCTCTCAGTCCCTCACAACATCCCCTCATTGGCTGGGACAGTAGGATTTGCTATGCGGAGGGTGGATATCCCTGTACTGGGACCCTTTCTGGCTCGCCTTAATCCCAAACTGCCTTCCTTCAACTCAGACCCTTTCCTGAAGGAACTCTGGGAAACATTGTTTGGATGCTCATTTAGTGCTGGACTGAGAGGGGAAAGGTGTTCAGGCACAGAAGTCATAGGTGAACAAAATGTGAAATAACATCAGTTTCCAACAGAAATGTCTTTGTTTATTTTTAATCCACCGTTTGTAATGACTGACTTGTAGGCATTGGAGAAAGTGTTTATGCAGACGTGTCTCAATTGAGAATTACTTATAATGTCTACAAGGCGGTGTATGCTATTGCTCATGCAGTGAGAGAAATGCTGGCCTGTGAACCTGGAAAAGGTCCCTTTCTGCAAGGCCAGTGTCCTGATGTCCAAAGATTGCTGCCTGTGCAAGTAACTTCAATCTTCCATTTTTAGATAACGTGCATTCTACAGCTTGAACAACTAATATTTCTGTCCCAGATAGCTCACTACCTGCGACAAGTGAACTTTTCAACACCATTGGAGGAATGGATTAACTTCGACGAGAATGGAGACCCTCCCGCTTCATATGATATCGTTAACTGGCATGTGACGCCTGAGGGAGGAGGCGACTTTGTCACTGTTGGTCATTTTCTGTCCACTCAAACATCAGATGTTCAGATTCACCTTAACATGGACAAAGTGGTGTGGGGAGGAGGCAGCAGAGACAAGGTGACAGATTTAGCTCTTTTTGTCCATCAAAGCCCTGTTTTTTATAAATTCTGAATATTATTACAATAACTAACTAGATGACCTGATCTTAGGTGCCCGTGTCTGTGTGTAGCAGTCCCTGTCCTCCTGGTACAAGAAGAGCTGTGAAGAAAGGGAGACCTGTGTGTTGCTTTGACTGCCTGACATGTGCTGATGGAGAAATTAGTAATAAAACAGGTAAATCTAAAATCTTATATGAGAATATGGCTTGATATTTAATTATTATCATCATGATATTTCTTTTTCGGTCATTCACAGGATCACTGGAGTGTTATCGATGTCCTGAGCGGTTCTGGTCCAACTCAAACCACACAGTCTGTGTTCTCCAACCAGTCGATTTCCTTTCCTACAGTGACACCATGGGAATCATACTCTCCACTGTCTCAGCTGTTGGGACAGCACTGACAGCTGCCACATTTGTCATCTTCCTTTACTACCGCCACACACCTTTGGTAAAGTGTAGCACCATGCATTCATTATCTCCAGAAATCTCATTTATAAACTCAACATGCAAATGATAGACTAAATGTGTAAAGACGTTACAGCTCTGTTAACATCATATTTAAATAAAGATCACATTAAACACCACACTGATAAATCCCTCCCATAGGTGAGAGCGAACAACTCAGAGGTGAGCTTCATGCTCCTGGTGTCGCTCAAGTTGTGCTTCTTATGTGCACTGTCTTTCATTGGACAGCCAGCAGCTTGGTCCTGTATGCTGAGACATACACTGTTTGGGATCAGCTTTGTATTGTGTATCTCCTGCCTGCTAAGTCGCACTGTGGTGGTCCTGGTGGCCTTTCGTTCCACACTACCAGGGGAAAGCCTGATGCGTTATGTTGGGCCCGCTCAGCAGAGACTGGGTATCTCCATCTGCTCCCTGGTACAGGTGATTTAGCTTGTAACATCATGTATAAAAAAATAGAAATGTTGCTGCCTGTACCATGTATTGTGAAATATTTGTCACCCTCCTCCACATTAAGTGTCAGTGTCTTTGGTGCTTTCAGTTCATAGCTTTTCCAGGTATGACCTCTGCTTCAGTTTTCCCATAGTGCCATCATGATCTAACCTTACTGTCTCAGGTGCTGATCTGTGTACTGTGGTTGACCCTGGCTCCTCCTCAGCCTGCAGAAAGAGACATTATGGACAACTGGGGACCTAAGATCGTTCTTGAATGTGCTACGGGCTCTGTTTTGGCCTTTTCACTCGTTCTGGGCTACATTGGCTTACTGGCCTGTCTCTGTCTCCTCTTGGCCTTCCTAGCAAGAAAACTTCCTGATAACTTTAATGAAGCCAAACTGATCACATTCAGCATGCTGATATTCTGTGCTGTCTGGGTGGCCTTTGTGCCTGCTTACATTAGCTCTCCTGGGAAGTACACTGTCGCAGTGGAGATCTTTGCCATACTGGCCTCAAGTTATGGCCTTTTGTTCTGTATATTTGCCCCAAAGTGTTTTATTATTCTTCTGAGGCCTGGGAAAAACACAAAAAAACACCTGATGGCCAGATAGGTCAATAAGTGAGGGAATAAAAGATCTAAGACAGAATGCATGCCATAATATCACATCCACTTTTTAAAACTATATGGTGTCTGCGGTTACACATGTTGAATATGAATAAATATTCTTGATAAATATAGCATTGTTTTTAGAGTTATTAAAGTTATCTTTTGTGTATTTAATGAATGTTTTATTCACTCTCTCCAAGAACAAAAAACTAGTTAAAGGAAACGTTAAAAAATGTTGCTGTTTAATGTGCTGCAGTAAATAAAATCTCTGCTTTTTTAACACACATGGGGATTATCAAATGCAGCAGCTGAAAGATATTCAACAGTATATTTGTACTTAGGAACAGACTGTTAAACTGAAGGACCTTTTTGACCCAGACAAAATCTGATTTACGGCAAAGCCAGTGCAGAGTAGAGTAGGGTGTTTATTATTTTATCAAGCCTCATATCTTCAGTCCAATCACCGATTCAATCTTTCTCTCAAGATATCATCTCACAGCTGCATAATCATGATACAAATGATTAAGTATTTTTTTTTCTATGTATATGTATACTCTCTACAAACCTTCTCTATGGTGAGGTAATCCTCCTGTGTCCATAATAATGTCTCTTTTTAACATAAATGAAAAACGTCTGGTCAGAATATGCATCATAAAAATACTCACTGATGACAACAGTAACCAAATAGCTTTCTGTTTACTGTGACACAGTAAAGTCAGCAGGTCGTCAAGCTTAGATTTTCATGACTTCTGAACTGTAAATATTTAGAAATTTAAATCAAGTATAACAGTGTCAATAAAACAGTGTAGTCAGTCTGGTTCTCGCAAAACATGTGTTGTCTTGTTCCACAAAGGTGTCCCTGAATAACATGAGAGACCCAGTGTCTCTCTGTCTTTAAACTTATTTCTCTGCCTTGGGAGGACAGCAGATCAATCATTGGCTGAGAATCAAGGTTTGCCTGGGAGTAGCTGTGGATAGCCAGGAAAAATGAATTATACTTTAGTTTATTCGTAGTGATAACAGCCAAGCGTGATATTTATACTTTGGAATGTAAGTATTTAATTAACCGGTGACAGCCGACCCACTCCATCTTGGGTCCAATTAGCATGGACGCTGCACCCTTCAGATCTATGTGGCCAATGGGTTAAGCGTCAGACTGGGATCCAAAAGGTTGCAGGTTTGAACCCCCTCTGACTCCTAATCTATCCCCCACCAGGTGTGTCCCTGAGCCAGACACCCAGCGTTAGCTCCCTGTAAGTCGCTTTGGATAAAAGTGTCTGTAAAGTAAATCTAGCACCAGTCTGTCCCCCCACAGTTTCAAAAAATCAAACCATTTCGTGTTTTGTGAACTGTTGACTATATCTGTGACTAACACTTATTTTTCAAGTGAAACAGAGCTTTAGCATAGGTGTCATATGGCTTTTGCTGAAATGAAAGGTGTGTGACAGCATGTTTGTGCATTTCCTAAATGACACAGGTAGCATTGCAGCACACTGCTGCCATCTGGTGGTAAAATCTGATATTTTAAATTAGAGGTAGTCTTCTAGATTATTAGTTTTGACCCTCCAAATAGAGATACAATAGAGATCTTACAAATTGTCAGTGGCAACTTTAGACATCAGGTGTTTCCTATTGTTTCTCTCTGGCCTTAGTAGGACTATGTAGCATTTTGGTGCAAAGATGCAACAGAGCAGTCCAAAACTGGAGGCCAAAATAGCGAACACCTCTGTGACTATAGAGTACTTCCCTGGAGAGGTGAGGTATGCAGGAACAAAGGCTGCCCACACTGCACAAAAAATGAGCATGCTGAATGTGATGAGTCTGGCCTCATTAAAGCTGTCTGGGAGTTTCCTTGCCAGGAAGGCCAAGAGAAGGCAGACACAGGCCAACAGTCCAATGTAGCCGAGCACCAGAGCGAATGCTATGGCTGAACCTTCATCACACAATAGAATGATAATAGCGCTCTCATGTGGCATCAGCCGATGTGGTGTGGGGGGAGCAGTAGCCAGCCAAGTTGTACAAATAATTACCTGCATGAAAAGAAGTATGTCAATTTCAAACATTTGGATACATTCTCTCCTGATAATCCAGCGCAAATTAAAAACAGATGTTCTTACCTGAACAAGTGTACAGAAAATAATGATTGTTTTCTGCTGTGCAGGCCTAAACCATTTCATGACATTGCGTTCTGGGTGCATAGACTTGAAGGCCATTAACACCACCAATGTTTTCCCCAGAACACAAGAGATACAGAGGACAAAGGTGATGCCGAATGCTGTGTGTCGCAGCATGCAGGACCACTCAGAGGGTCGACCGATGAAGGTCAGAGAACACAGGAAACACAGAGTCAAGGAGAAGAGCAGCAGGAAGCTCAGCTCAGAGTTGTTGGCTTTGACAATAGGACTGGTCCTGTGACAGGAAAATATAAAGACCACGATGCATGTACAGATGGAGCCAATAAGGGACATAGTCGTCAGAGCGATGCCCATGGTGTCACTAAAGGAGAGGAACTCCACTCGTTTGGGGACACATATTGTTCTCTCAGCGTTTGACCAGAACTCTGGCAGGCAGCGCACACACTCTATGGCATCTATAGGAAAGACAAAAAAGCGTTATCTGCAACAGCAGGTGCAGAACTACACATCAGATCTAACTTGACACCATAATGTAGTCTAGTAGTGTTTCCTCACCAGTCTGATTGCTAATCTCCCCAGCTGCACAAACCACACAATCATGGCAGCAGATAGGGACGTTAGGCCTGACTGCCTTCCTCGTACCTGGGGGACAAATACTGCTGCACAAGGATATGGGAACCTAAGAAAAGGAACACACACATACTACTCATCATAACACAGGCATGATAAAGGATGCTTTTTGGCACACCTGTACAATTGAATGCAACCCAATACAGCAGCTCTGTCATGGATTCTACTTACTTAATCATTTCTCAGTTTTTAGATAAAAAAGGTGGTTATTCCACTATATGTTTATTATTTAGGTAAAAGCAGGCGTCATAATGGAGTGCATTATTTTATAAGGTCATTCTCTCACTTGTTTTAAATAGGTTAGGCTTCAGAGACACTTTATCAATATAACAGATTGCTGACTGATTAATTAGATTGCACAGGTTTGCCTGATGAAGTGGCCAATTTGTGTTGCAATTCTACATTTCTACATTCTGGTAAGATCCCTACTTGGGTTTTGTTGCCATTCCATACAATATTCTGTTCCTGGATCTGAAGTATTTGCTTTCCAACCGTTGCCATCTCATCAAACTTGCCAATAGTGACATACTTAATTTCTCCTTTCATCAGCTGCCAGTTAACCAGGTCATACATGGCTGCAGGATCACCATTTTTATCAAACTTGATTTCATCACCAAATGGGTTCAAGTAATCCACTTGCTTTATGTAATGAAGTAGCTACAGAACACATGATGCTCTTTTTATTTTACCAAATATTATACATTTTCATAGTTAAATTCATTTGTAACTCAGCCTTACTTAGTAGACATAATCATGAGTACCTGCCATGGCTGTGTGATGTCTACATCTGGACAGACCTGTAAAGGAAATGGTCCTTGTCCTTTCACACAGCTTCTCATTGTCTTAAGTGCATGTGCAACAGAATGCACAGCCTTATAGACATTGTAGGAAATCCTTAGCTGTGACACATCTGAATAGATATTTGTCACATTACGGAGATCTTCTGCTCCAGAGCATGGGGGTTTACCTTTGACATTACTTCCCTGACTCTCAGCCGCCTTTGAACGCAGGCTGCACTGAAACACCTCCTCCCAGAAAGGTATTAGGAAGGGATCTTCAAGGGCATCTGGGCTCGAGGGATGCAAGCGAAGCAGAAAGTCTTTCAATCCAGGGATGTGGGCTTGCCGAATGGCAAATCCCATAGAGCCCTGTAGGATGTGGTGGTACTTTTGAGGGGTTGAGAGGATGGCAGCTGTGCTCCAAGCTTCACTGGCTAGCCACTGTATGCCAGTGAGCCCCTTTCTAAATTTATGATATACTGTATTTAGGTGGTGCAATGACAAACACATCACATATTCAAGCTCCCAAACTACATTGTTGACAACGTGACCAAAAGGTCATATAAATTCTGCAGTGTCTTGGATGAGTATCAGCTGCTAAAAATGTCATACCTGAGTACTTCATCAAACAGTGCTGCTGCATCTTGTTGCACAGCAAACACTAAAATCACCTGAGCCCCAGAAGATTGGATCTTTGAAACAACAGATGAAATGGCAGCCTGTGCTCGGTTCCTAGGGATAATTTCATGGAGGGCAACACAAGCGCCTAACTTTAGAACCTAAGAGAGCAAAATAGGAGATGCAGTACAATCTTTTTAGGCTTTACATTAAAAAAAAACTAAGATTCAATTATGAATTAGTTAGTCACCTCTTCAGCAAAGATGTTTGCCCCACCATGGCCATAGGCATCATCACCTACAACCACACCCACCCAAGTCCAACCAAAATGCTTGACAAGTTGTATTAGTGCTTTTACCTAAATGGATATTGAGAAATATTTATATTTATTAAGAAATAAAGACGTGGAATTACTACTGTGGGAGGCTGTGTCTAACCTGAAAGAAGTCACTTGGCATGGTCCTTAAAAAGGAAAAGAACTCCTTTTTGTCACTCAGACAGGCACAGCTAGAGACATAACTAACCTGAATGGAAGACAACCTGTGATATAATTACATTTTATAATCAGCGACTCGAAGAAACATTTTCCAGTATGAAAACATTCTACAGACTTAAAGAGACATTTTGTCTATTTTGGATTGCTCCCAGTATCTAGCCTATAGCCTGGGGAGTACATGTATGGGAATGGTAATAAACTTCCCTCTGCCTTCACTATAAAGTTCTAGGTGAAAAGTTGAAGACATCATCTGGAAATGTTAAATAGTCGACAAACCTACCTGTGGCACATGGAAGATTCCCAGGAACCGGGCCACTACAAGAGACTGAGTGGATCCTCCATCTCCTATCACTACTGGTACAGTCCCGTAACAGGTGCTTTGACCTAACTGTGTCTCTTCTTCATCTCCAGCACCCTTCTCACTCCCCATCAACTCCATGGCAGCCTTCAGAGCCTGATGGGGTGAACTGCATGAATCATAGATTTTATAGCCCAGTGTGAGATTGGGAAAAAGTTTTCCTTCTCTGTTGATCTCCTCAATGGCAAAGATCATAGTTTGCATCCAACGGAAAGTTCGAAGGTTAAATCTGTGAAAAGCGAGATTATGTCTTTAGCCAAACTTGCAAGTCATTTTTTTAAAGCACAATTTTAAATGCAGAGCTCTGTAAAAAAATGCAATTTCAACATAGACATACTGAACTATTGAGAAAATATTGAGAAAATATTTGTGCCATACATGATGATTTGAGAAGAGATTACAGTTGCTTAATCAAAATAAAATGTTTAGCAAAAAAAACAAAAAACTTTACCTTGTGCACTGTGTAGAAAGAGGCATAGATGTATAGGACAAGCTGGAATCCACAACCATATCATGAAGTGAGAAGAGTCCTCCCAGGGTGATGTTCCCTTTTTTCTCCAGTACAGGCAAGGATATAGTTCCTTGGAGGACTTTACACTGTTGGTTTTGGTATGGCTTGCAGTTGAAGGGAAAAATCCCACACCCTAACAGAGTCCAAAGTATAAGCTCAGATCTTCTCCAAGAAACACCGTGCTCTCTTGTTCCAATCCAAACATAATTCATTCTGTCTTTAATACAAGGTACAGTATGTACAAAAATATATGTCTAAAACATCAAATAATAAACAATAATTAACTTATCAGTGGTCTAAAAAGGCAAGAGCTAGTACTCAGAAAATCATCATCAACGTGACCTAAGATATTTCGTCAAAGTATTCCACAGAAATTAAAAGTGCTATAATTACTAGAAGAGTGAGTAATAATAAGGTATTTTTCAGTCAAATGAATCAGTAAAGATATATATAAAATAAGTCATTGTTTTTCCTAAAAAATATTCACAGTGCTGTATCTTCACAGCATCAACACTGCACTGCCAAATTATCCAGTCTATAGTGTTGGGTAAGCTATGCTGTCAGGTTAGTTATATATTCTACCTGGGCCTGTGATCAGTGGGATCACCGTTCACCCAAGCAACTACAATAACAAGACGCTGAAATTAACACATGATCATAATGGATAAAGACGAGCTGTGTCACAATATCATGCCTGAATAAACCAAACTCATTTTTTTCTTCTTGAAATTCTTTAGTGATGTAAAGCTGCAGACAAAATGTCACCAGGGACTACTAAACTTAGATTACCTTTCAAACAAACACATGCGCACAAATTTGAAACACACACTAAACATCTGAGTTCAAAAGTGTTACAATTTTACCTGACATACACTCTACTGTTACGTAGATATTTGTCATAATATCATGCTAGCTTCATCGGATTTCAGAAATGTTATACAAATATAATTTTAAGTTTAAGTTTTTGTTTTGTACAAATGATTGGATGTTTGTTTTCTTGTATTCTTACATGACACATCCTTCTTTAGAGTAAAACTGGTTTAATAAAGTGGGATACATGTGAGCAAATCATTATGGTGTAGTTTACATCATTATCAGGACAAACCCCACAGGCTACAAAACACGGCACCACAGAAGTGATGCAAAGAGACTACAGTGTGCTGTGTGTTGTGCTGCCTCAGGTCATGTAGGGTCTCTTAACCATTTAATATGTCCCTGTGTGACTCTAAGAAGATGAGCCTTTAACAGGGTCTTAGAATCAAAGGATCCTATTCTCAAAAGAACTGAGTAAACATTGCTTCTGAAAAATAACAAAAGCTCAGACAGTGATTGATAAGCAGTCAAAGTGACACTGAATGGCTAGTACGTTAAGAAGAATAGGTCAATATAGTTCTGTACAATATAATGGGTTAATAGGTTTATAATAAGTATGAATATTAATGCCACCAATACTGTAGACTGACATGAATAAGAAGATGTGGATGGTGAAACACATAAGAGTGGGAAGGAAAAAGTGAAATTAGTCTTTTCATGTCTATACTTAAAAACAATCTGATGAAGTTAATTTGATTGCTCAGTTCCTTAGGCATGACTCGTCTGTTTCATCTGTGAACCTGTCCACAAGCCACTCAGCCTCACTTTCCTAGGAATAAGAGTATGAGTGGTTTACCCTTTGAGTGAAATTAGAGATATGTGTGGCGGTATTTCACTCTTGCTCTTTACTCTTTCTCATTTTTGTTCACCTCTGTTTATTGAATGCTTTGGGTCTTTATCATAATCTGTCCTCAGTTCCGGTAAGTAAAAATGTAAGAATCCATGGTTTCATCTTTGAGTGGTTTGGCATATGCAGTAGATCTCTTTTGGTAAAGTAGACGCAATGTGTTTTCAGGGTCTCACATGCAATAATAATGTTAAGAAGAAGAACAAGAACAAGAGCAATGAGCTAATTGAGTCAAGGCACAGACACAGCCTGACCTGTCTCCCAGGTAGAAGCAGTAGAAGTAGAACAGCATATCCCACCCATTTGTCTAATATGATTTGTGATGAACTGATAAATCTAATGCACACAACATTTGGTGTAAATCTAAATAACTTGATAATGATTAATTCAAATCTGACCACTTTCCACTGAATCAGATCTGACTTATACAGTGGGGAAAATTATTATTTGACCCCTCGCTGATATTGAAAGTTTGCATTCCACTGCATATTGTACTGTGTATAATTGTGCACGTGACAAATAAAATCTGAATCTGAATCTGAATCTAAAAAATACATTTATACCAGTGTTGCCATAACTGAGACTAGTAATGTACAATACTATAACGTATGTTGGACAGGATCATACTGATCTTATTTTTAGAGCTATCCAACCGACAAATAAATGTCTATATAAAGTTCCTTAAAACTGCTTGTAAGGTATTGACTCGTGCGCATACGGATATTTCACTGGCACCACACCACCTTTTCTCTCAGAATTCTCAAAGCATCATTGTATACTGAGAGTTTATCTTATGGCTGCCCCGACCACATATTATCAATAATACTTGTCTAAATAAAGGTTTTTTTTCCTTCAGTTATACTACTTTTAATCCACACTTAAGGCCTACACAAATATATACGGTGGATGATGTCAGTGTCTTTTTTATAGGACTTTGATTAGTACCAAATAACAAATCAGTCCAATTATTGAAATGTTAGGTTAAAGATTAATCTGGACTGGTAAAACTGGATCCTACCTGCTGATGCAGTTTTCTGTTATTAAACAGATTACCTAATAATACACTTGCTTGTTAGTCCATCTTCGAAAGCAGTGTCATGAATTCTGACTTAATAACAAGGCTGCACTACAAAAATGTACTGGTTTCACAATGTCACAAGTACATACACTACCTACTCATTTTTCACAAGATAGTAGAAGATGGGCATTTATTCCTCTCTATTATAACACATTTCAACAGTATTTCAATCGTATGATTTTACAAGATTGTCTTAAAAGGGGCCAAGTGGTACTTCACATACAGTTTCATGTGACGGCAAAATCTCGATTTCCACCCTGGTTAATGACCTTGGTTGTATTTAATTCCTCCGCCATGCTTCCTCTCTGTATCTTTACTGCCACAATCAAATGGCATTCTTAAAATACCTTAATGGGAATTTGCTGTGTCATTCATTATTAATGAAGATTAAACATAATGTAGTGTTGGTACATAATTTGTTGGCTGGTGGAACAACTTGCCCTGCCCCAAGTACTTCAAGTGAGTCTACTAGACCACACTAACCCTAACCCTACACACATTGTCTAGCACAAAATAATTCCTAAGCATGTTCTTTGTCGTTTGCCTTATCGGGGCTCTTTGTTGTAGTAACTCAGAATTTGTGGTAATGGTAATTGCTGGTATCTTCTCCTTGTAAGGGACTTTGGATGAAAGCATCTGCGGGGTAAAGTAATATAAAGTAAAATAAAATAAAGCATTTTAAACCACCTACATCATCACCTACACATCATTATTTCAGCATTGTACGAACTTTACTTTTTTTCTTGATGACACACAAACTATGCTTATAAAAAAGAATGCTGAAGGTTGGTCTACACATTCAAAGTTTTCTTTCATTATCAAGAACATTTCATGTAGGTTTCCAAATTAGGCACATTAAATCTTTAACGTTAGAACTTCTACAAATTAAATTCTGTATTAAGTCAAACAGTCTTAGAAATGTAGTTATAAGTAGAGAAATCAAACAGAATTTGAGGAAATTAAAGAGACACAATGTCCAATATGCCCTAATACTAAAAATTAATTAGTAGTTTAAATGTCTTTAATATTAATATAATATTATAGTCATAATATAGTCATATTGGCTGATTATTGATATAATTGTGCTTTAAAAAAATATAATAAAAAAGTATGTATGGAACCTTTGTGTATGAGGAATTCCTGGCGGGGTTGTGTAATGGAGGGGTGAGTTGTTTGTGAACTTGAACATTGGGAAAAAAACATTTCTTAAATTTAATTATGAATTTTGTGATGAATAACAACAAGCAGTGACATGTAACACACATGTAGAACTTAACAGTAAACTTGTTATTGTGTATCCTATGAAGAGGGGTGGAATAATGGCATCATCCTCACCCTGCCAATTAACCTTTTACTCCTGGGGCTGAGGGGGGAACACAGAGCACGCCGGGCAAGCAGAGACAGGCAAGCATTTCCAACAACAATGATGACAGCTGGGCCTGAGGCTGTGAAACACAGGCTCGGCAGGTGTAGTGTTGTAAATTAATTAAGACTGAGCGATAATGAAAGGTGAATGAAAGGCTCTTTCAAAACAAGCTGCTTACACTAATCACTGAGACTACAGCTGAATCATTATTCACGACCGGCTACACTAATTAATTTGACATTTCTTAGGTTAAATTGACTTATATGGCATGTCAAAGCCTGTTTAAAACACCTGTTTGAGTGTGACAAATAATAATGATGTAATGTGCCAAAACATGTTGGAACAATGTGTAATGCAAGCCAAACTTTGTGGTTAAGTCAAAACTTTTAAAAGCCCAGATACATAAAATAAAGACTTTACTTACATACATATTTGAATTTATTGGTTTAGCAAGAATTTAGCTTATATATATCTATATATCTATAGATATATAGATATATATCGCTAAACAGGGTATAGATCCGGAATCTGTCATTTTATTACAGAAACAAATGAGTCAAGGTGATAAGCATGGTCTAAGCAGATGACCAATGACGAAACACCTTTAGGTGCCGTTACATTCTTATTTATGTCACAGAGATGAATTAGAGTTTGTACGTAAAATTGTTTGCAATGTCATATTTTAGAATTTTTTTAATCAGGCTCTGCATAAAGCAGTCACTACTGTCTGTATGAAGGGGTCTTTTTTCTGGGACAATATATCTCTAATTAAAAGACTTATTTTGATTAACATAGGTAACGGTCTGTATTTCTATGACTTTGTATGAGGTTTATGTGGTATACCATATAGGACATAAAAAGTCAAAGGGTTTTGCCCAATTCCTAAAAAATACTATATTTATGGATTCATTGTACCTTAATTGAGGAAAATTTAGAGTTTTGATTTTTGCACCTACATCTTTTCACTATATTTTGTTTTGCACATGCTGAAGAAAAAATAAACCATTTGCAATCATGCAGAAATCCATCCTTAATTGTGTCATATGAACATTTTATGAACTTTTTTAATCAAACAGTCCAGTTCTTCTGTGTTGCAGGAATCAAACTCAGCAAATACCACTGCTTACACTTACAATACAGTAAACATAAATACATATATTACATTCCTCACTGAAAACACTGAAAATATTTCTTTGTATTTTGTTTAGATAAAGTTTAAAGAGACTTGAGAAGTCACACATTTGAGTTATTATTGAATATTAGGAACAGTTCCTACTTTTCCTGTAATTGTTCAAAGCTACATAATCAGGGTATTAAGACTTTACATTGTCTAGAATGTCTGTCTGACTCAGCCAGAGTTTTATGTATTTCTGTTTTCATTCTAATCATTTCATCACACAACTATCATGTTTCTCACCTTACCTCATTTTAACCTTCATTGTTATGTTGTAATATGTATCAATATATAAATTTAAGAAATAATAATAATTATCATCATCATCAGCTGCAGCATCATCTGTAGCACATTATCTACTTTTTAGAATTGTGCAGCAGTAGCACAATGTTGCCAGGAGATGGAAACATTATACAGGGTATTGGAAGACTTAGGACCGTGTGTGTCTGTGTATATGCTTTACTGATGTAATATTAATCTCACTGTATGGACAGGGTTAACATTTTTTCAGACTAGGATCTAGTTAAAACCACTAGAGTTGGAAGAAGTTGAATGTTTTAACAATTACTTTTACCTTTTATTCATTTTAAAAATTCAGTTACAGGCATTTAACCTCAGCATGTATGCCATTACAGCTGCCCCAAATCAACCTATTGTATCTTAATGTAGAGTTTGTGATTACCAAACAAAAAATCATCCTCACATTAGCACCAATGTTTCTTGAATGTGCTACATTAGACATTGCTTCAATAACATGGCTGTACGTAATCGGAAAAAAATGCAAACATTCGTATGTTGTTACACTCTTATCTAACCCCAAATCAGGCCTTTACTAAATCCCACATTTGTCAAGGGACATGCTTAATGACAGCAAAGTTAGGCAGAGTGGGCAGAGGGCCATGGTTCTGCACAGTTATGTCAAACAAAGCACATGTGGTTTTTCAAAAATTGTAGCCCATGTAGGTCAAGTAAACTGTAGCACATGTACCATTATTCACCGTGTGTCTGTGTGTGCAGGTGTGCGCACACAAAATCAATGGAGTAGCCTCTGAACAGGGGCGATACGGACCAATATACCATATGTAATATTAACAATATACCGTTATTATCAGTAGAGCAGGATGCTCCATCAACAACCAGTCACATTTTCTGTTGCCCAACAAGCAAACAAATCATTATAATTATAAATAACACACTTAGACACCAACTCAAGCCAAGCTAACCACTAACCCTAGCCAAAACATTTGACCAGATATGACAGCCAGCCACATTTAAAATAACAGTCTAAAACAGCAAAATATCTGCATTGTATTCTGAATTGGCTCAGACAGTCAGATTCAATTAAAAAAAAAATCTGTATCTTGTTGTGCTATAAAAAAATCATAGAAATAAAATGAAGGGGTCAAATTATCATACATTATGGAATATATGGAATTATTGACCGTAAATCGTACAGGGAGTAAAACTATCATACAAATACAATCATTGTTGTATGTCTGGCAACACTGATAGTGGACGGTGAGGGCTGAGAAAGAGAGCCTGGGTAATACAAGTATTCAGCAGTGGGGAGAGTAACACTGTTACATAGAAAACATGATACAAGATAAGGAAAACAGGCAAAGACCAAGGCCAAAAGGCCTTTCTTCCTCTTAGACCAAAGTTTACTATGAGTAAAAACTACTTGTGCATCAACACACTTAATTATTAGTATATGCTTTAATAATATTATTATTGTTATTATTATGAGTTAATTGGTGCCAATCATTTCTTTTGTATAGCTGTAACTCAATATACTATTGTATTTATTTTCTTGGACAATGGTGTTCGATTTCTGCAGGTTCAGAAAACTTTTCAGTTACTTCTAAACTATCACAACATCCATTATTGTTTGTTATTCATTGAGATGTTACTGTGAAACATGAACTGTAATGTACATTTTAGATATTGGTCTAACATGACATGACTTGTACAACAGTTCATACAAACTTTAAAGTTTGTTGAATTCAAAAGACAACATCATAACCATAAAATACAAGGCTTCAGGGCACAGTCCTGAGAAATGAGTACTACTGCCAAGCTCTCAAGTGGCTCATGATGCAAGAGCCCTGCAGCAAAATTCTTATTGTAAGGAAAGGTGTGAAGGCAGCCTGGAGTCTCTGTGGATTCTAGAGGGAGTTAGTTTGTTAGACTGCCTGTGAGTGGGAATTGTCTGAAGTCTGCATTATGCTCTTGCCCAGGGCGCTTGTACTGTACCAGTGTTTCTTATTAATTTAATTTCCAAAAGGCAGATCCTCTGGAGAGAGTTTCATAAACTAACATGCATTCTACAAATGGACAAACAACAATTTCTGTTTAATTAAAAGGGACCTAAGAGTCATATCAGTTTCCTATTAAACAACTATTTGCTTGAAAAATAACAATAACAACTAATTAAAAATCACATGGTTCAGTGCCTTTCAAAATCAGTTGTGTTGAATTATTTATTTTCATCTGGTGTCAAAAGTCTAACTTTAATTGCCTTTTCCAAATGCAGAAATCCCTAAACATGATGCAGCATGGAAGGTAAAAGTGTTTTGATAATGATGATTCTGTGCAAAAGCACATTATTTATTTATTATTTACACACTACTATTCAGCAGAGTTATACCAGGGAAAATAAACTAGTTTAATTGTTGTTTGTGACTGTCACTGTCACTAAATCAAAATCAAAACTGTCATAATTCTCTGACGTCTTATTGCTCAGAACAGAGGCCTGTGAGACCTGCCACTTTTTCATTAAGACACTTCGGGCTTCAGGTACAACTCAGAGTTTTGTCACCTTCAGAAGTTTTCTGATGACTCTGCAGTTGTGGGATGTATTCAGGGTGGAGATACCACAGAGTACTCAGGAGTGGTGAAAAACTCTGTGGACTGGTGTGAGCAAAACCATCTCCAGCTCAACATCAGTAAAACAAAAGAGCTGGTGGTGGACTTCAGGAAATCTGGGGGTCCTGTC
>JAUMHF010000005.1:17065656-17076093 GCA_032359275.1 Microctenopoma steveboyesi
AAAATCATCTTAGAATGTGCTCTGGGCTCAACTGTAGGATTTTGGGCCGTACTTGGCTACATAGGTCTTCTGGCCCTGTTCTGTTTCATTCTTGCTTTTCTGGCTCGGAAACTGCCTGATAACTTTAATGAGGCCAAATTTATCACCTTCAGCATGTTGATATTCTGTGCAGTCTGGATCACTTTTATTCCAGCTTATGTCAGCTCTCCTGGGAAGTTCAGTGTTGCTGTAGAGATATTTGCTATTCTGGCCTCCAGCTTTGGACTGCTGATCTGTATTTTTATTCCAAAATGTTACATTATCTTACTGAGACCAGAGAAGAATACAAAAAGGAATATGATGGGGAAAGTGGGATCAAATACATTTTGAAATTAGTCTATATATGAGTTATGAGTCTATATATTACTTTACACAATAATATGTTATTGTAGTCTATTAGTCAACTATTTTTTCATATATTTTCTCTGTTAAATGTGGCATGACAGCATTTAAATATTTATATCATAACATAAAAAATATTATATATAATATCTTTTTAAATGGTCTAGGCTAAGCCAAGCTTTTTTGCAGCCATTTTACTCCCCAGGTCTGATTTATATTCCTGTTTGCCTTTTTCAAATTTCTATTTCAGCTACTTAGTAGCCAAGTGGAGGTCAAATACTTACCCATGTCTAAAAACAAGATTCATTTAATGCACACTGGACTTCAAGATTAAGTCATCCATGGTTTGTTTTTAGGGTAGATTTGAACTCTCTTAGAGGGAATGTTTAGGTCTAAAATGCAATCCATGCAGTCGTAACACTACTGCAGACAGAGAAAATATTCCTCTGTCTTGTCCTTTATATCCTTCACCTCTAATTTCTTTAAAAGTGTTTTATAAATAGGCAGCCAATGTACACAGTTGTAATCTGCATATCCAAGTGGAGGTAAAGGGACTGCTTTACAGGCATCCTCTACTGATCCATAACAGAGATCAAACATTTTGTCCTGTCTACACATTATATACTGTATTTCTGTATCTTTGTACATTATATACATGTCTCTCTATAGATTTACCTGTACATACCGAGTTTGGTTGCACATGTGTAGCCTGGCAGGAGTGGAACAGCGCAGGACACAGCAATATCTTTTTTTTATTTCTGAATATAAAAATTGTGGTTCAATGAGATAAAATACAAAGTTCAAGGGAACTTCTCCAGATACACAGTCACGAACAGATCAGGTTTGCTTTAAAGTGTATAACAAAAAAATATATATATATCACCATGCTAATACAAAAGATAGATGAAGATGGGAAGAGAGAGCTGTGCTCTATGACAATGGCAATAAAAGTCTTCTGATTCTGATTCTGATTTTTCCTTTTAGCCACGTGTGATGACAACAGGTGTGTCATTAAGTTTCCTCACTATGCACTAATATACTATATTTGGGTTAAAAAATGATTCCATCTTAAAAATTTTAAAAATTGACAACTATGTGTTCGCATGTGATTACAAATACATAAAAAATATTTCAATAGCTTATTGCTCCAAAATGTCTCCTAACCACATGTGAAATATCCCACCTTGCCTCTCACCCAATGACAACTGGTATAGGCTCCTGCACTCCCTCAAGGCTTAAGATGATATGCTGTTAGGATAGTGGAAGAATGAAATATGACTAATATATTAACGGTGACAAAAAATGTATAAATACCAACACAACTTACTGATCTACATTAAGAAACATGTGATTTCACCGAGTGGATCCTCTCAAACATTATGACAAATACACAGAAGTGGTCAGTGTGGGGCTCAGCACTTTCACAGCTGTTGATTGTGGTATTCTTCTGTAGGGGAGAGGAGCTGCTTTGCAGGCATAGAGGTCATCCTGAGGAACCCCAGCTATCTAAAGATGGTGACATTATTTTAGGAGGTATATTCTCTTTTCACAGCAGCTGGAAGGAGACACAGTATACCTACACAGACAAACCATTGCCACTGGAATGTACAAGGTACAGATTTAAAAGTTTACCATATTGAGTGTTAAAAATAAACTTTAATAACTTCATTATTATAATAGTAATATTTAAAGTGTGTTTAGTTATACAATCAAATAATTATATTTCCAATTAAATTTTGTTAATTTGCTGGTACTGTGTACATCAAGTTTGAATTTCAGAGATTTCCAGATTTCCCAGGCGATGCGTTTTACCATTGAGGAGATTAATAACACCACAGACTTATTACCTGGCATCTCTCTGGGATATAAAATGTATGATACTTGCGGCTCTATAGCCAGAAGTGTAAAGGTTGCACTTGCCTTGGCTAATGGTAATGAAGTTGTGTCTGCAGCCTCAAATGCTGCATGTAGCAGACCTGCACAAGTACAAGCAATAATGGGGGATACATCTTCTTCTCCTTGTATGGCTGTAGCTACTGTCATTGGACCCTTTTTTATTCCACTGGTGGGTAATATTTGTAGTTTAACTGTATTCAAGAATATTAGGTAAACAATGTTATTATTATGCAACTTGCTACTCCAATTGCTAAAAGTAAACAAACCTTATATAACTTTTTTAATTTTTTGTCTTGGGAGATCACTTTTTTTTTAATTTAGATCAGCCACTTTGCCACCTGTGCTTGTCTCAGTGACAAAACCAAGTACCCATCCTTCCTCAGAACAATACCCAGTGACTACTATCAGAGCAGAGCTCTGGCCCACTTGGTCAAACACTTTGGTTGGACTTGGGTTGGAGCTGTAAGAAGCAATAATGATTATGGCAACAATGGCATGGCTACATTCACAGAAACTGCACAGCAGCTGGGGATCTGTCTGGAGTATTCTGTATCTTTCTTTAGGACGGATCCACCAAGCAAAATTGAAAAGATAACTGAAATTATCAGGTTTTCCACTTCAAAGGTGATTGTTGCTTTCCTGCCCTTCCCAGATATGGATGTATTAATGTATAAGTTATCTCAGTACAACATGACTGGGTACCAGTGGGTCGGCAGTGAGGGCTGGATCTTTGATTCCCAAATTGCAGAAATGGATAAACATCACATTCTGGATGGTGCTATAGGTCTGTCTATCCCCAAAGCACATGTCAGTGGCATGAGAGAGTTTCTATTAAATGTGAAGCCACTCGATTCATCAGGTAACGACATGTTAGCAGAGTTCTGGGAGGCATTCTTTAACTGTAAGTTTCAGGAGTCAGTGTCATCAGAAGATAATCAAACAAAATGCACTGGATACGAAAGTGTGAGTGGATTGCAACAGAGCTTTATTGATATGTCACTTATGCCCATATTTAACAATGTCTATAAAGGAGTGTATGCTGTGGCTCATGCACTTCATAATATTCTTGGCTGTAATGAAACATGTAACCACAAAGTGCAGCTTGATCCATTCACGGTAAGTATATATTTAAGATTTAAGGTTTTACATTAGGTGGTCAAAAATTATAACAATGCTGAAAAATAATAGTTGCAGTCTATTGTTGAGTCAACAGGCAGATGTGCTGTTTCTCACAGTTACCTAAAACAATACATAACATTATAGATTTTACAGCACATAAGAAACATTCATTTCAAAACAAAGGAAGGAGATGAAGTTTACTTTAATGAGAATGGAGACCCACCAGCAAAGTATGAAATTATAAACTGGCAGCCAGCAGAAAATGGCATTGTGGACTTTGTCACAGTTGGTCTTTATGATGCATCTTTACCTGCAGAAAAACAACTAAATCTGCAAAATAAAACTCTAATTTGGGCACACAATTCAAAACAGGTAACTTATCATTAGATGATTGTTAGTATTATAACACAAGTGTCATTACCTATTGGATCAATATTCAGATGTTTTCCAAGCTCCAACTTTCATGACATTGCATTAAAATTTACACAGGCAACAGCTTCTGAAAATGACTGTTTCTCCATTTTTCAAACATTCATGTTTTCCATGTAGGTACCTGTGTCAGTATGCAGTAAGAAATGTCTTCCAGGAACCTGCAAGGTTCTCCAGAAAGGAAAGCCTGTCTGCTGCTATGACTGTATGAGATGTGCAGAGGGAGAAATAAGCAACACTACAGGTAATTAATGAATTCCACTGAACCAAGCACAAAAAAACTTGCCAAACTACATGCAAGATTCCATATCTTCTTTATTGGTACCATATTCTGTCACCATCAGAAAAATAATTTAATAAAATAAATGAATCTATGATCACGCCATGAGGCTGTCAGTTTGTTGTAGTACATAACATACTCTTGGTCTTATATATATATTGTAGATTTGATTAAAAAAAATGAAACAAAAAACTCAGCAAGTCTAATATATGTTTTATTGTTACTTGACAGATTCTATCACCTGTGTGAGATGTGATCCTGAATTCTGGTCAAATGACAGAAGAGATGCCTGTGTAAAGAAGGAAGCAGAGTTTCTGTCATATGAAGAAGTTATGGGAGCACTGCTCACTGCAGCATCTTTGTTTGGAACATGCATGACTGCTGTTGTAGCATTCATTTTCTACACATACAGGAAAACTCCTATTGTCAGAGCCAACAACTCTGAGCTGAGCTTCCTGCTGCTCTTCTCCTTGACTCTGTGTTTCCTGTGTTCTCTGACCTTCATCGGTCGACCCTCTGAGTGGTCCTGCATGCTGCGACACACAGCATTCGGCATCACCTTTGTCCTCTGTATCTCTTGTGTTCTGGGGAAAACATTGGTGGTGTTAATGGCCTTCAGGGCTTCACTTCCAGGCAGTAATGTGATGAAATGGTTTGGACCAACACAGCAGAGACTCAGTGTTCTGGCCTTCACTCTCATACAGGTTGTAATATGTATTGTCTGGTTAACAATTTCTCCTCCTTTTCCATTTAAGAATTTTAAAGAATTTAAAGAGAAAATCATCTTAGAATGTGCTCTGGGCTCAACTGTAGGATTTTGGGCCGTACTTGGCTACATAGGTCTTCTGGCCCTGTTCTGTTTCATTCTTGCTTTTCTGGCTCGGAAACTGCCTGATAACTTTAATGAGGCCAAATTTATCACCTTCAGCATGTTGATATTCTGTGCAGTCTGGATCACTTTTATTCCAGCTTATGTCAGCTCTCCTGGGAAGTTCAGTGTTGCTGTAGAGATATTTGCTATTCTGGCCTCCAGCTTTGGACTGCTGATCTGTATTTTTATTCCAAAATGTTACATTATCCTGATGAGACCAGAGAAGAATACAAAAAAGAATATGATGGGGAAAGGGACATAAAAGACCATTTGAAAAACAAAAAAAGTGCCATTAATGCTTAGTCAGCATTCTGTTGTGTTATACTACAACATAATAAATGTCTAATGTATATAATTAGGTACAAATATATGCAGAAAGGTAATACCTAGTTTTAACTGAATCAAAAACTTTTTAAATGTGCATATATTAAATTGTTCTTTAACATTTTTGGATATATTTGATATTGCTATATATTTGCTGCAGCAATAAGTGTTTCTATATCTAAGAAAATTTCTCCTTTTTTATTATAGTCACATTAGTAAAGGGTTATTTGAATATGTAATTTAATTTTGTGCATACTCTACATAATCTCAAAACTTTAGATGAAGGTGAATCACTTGATGGCATGAATATGTATCTACATTCTGTATTTAACTACAGAGAGCCCAGAGTTAACTTTCTTTCAGCCAGGCCTAAATTATTAAAATACTCATTGCTTAGCATGTGTAGCAAACTATAAGTACTTAATTAGTAGAACACATGTGACTATAAATGATAGAATATGATCAAATATTACCACACATAATTACAGATCAGCAACAAAAAACCATCAAGTCAAATTGCCTGATTCTGTTGGTAAACTTAACATGCAATAGCAACTATTTTACTCTGCATGTGTTATAAACACAAGTTAGGTGTATGGGTGTTTTTAAGTCAGTGAAAATCTAGGTTGGACCTAAATGTGATCCCATGGTCCCAGAAATGCTTATTTCTATCAATGGCTTTGTCACAGATACTCACACGCACTTGGTGGGGCTCTGGCAGTACTCGTCCTGTTCCTAATTGCACGGAGGAGCAGATACCTAACTAGACTGCATGTTCAACAGAGGTATCAAAGTACTCACATTCTCTACTCAAGTAGAAATACTCTGGTAAATATCTGTGAAGGTTCTCAGTCATCCAGGTCATCCTTTACTTAAGTAAAAGTAAAAAAGTACAGGTTTTGAAATGTAAGTAGAAAAAGTAAAAAGACAGAAAAAAATATTCCTACCTTTAATGATACAAAATGCCTTTTGATCATGAAAAAGTTCTAGTCATACAAAATACATGACTTTTCTTCTTTTGTTCACAACATGCACTGTGTTGGTATTGAGAGGCTATTCATAAATTAGCTAGCTACACCGCACTCAGGGCCTCTGTGTGACGAAAAATAAGTGCTACAGATGTTTTATTGCCACTATGACCCGCTCTCCGTCCGCGCGGTAAATTTCTTCCGTTTTTTTACAACTTTTACGTCGTATTGTTTTCATAATGGAAGTAACGAGCCCTTTTAAAAAATGTAAGGAGTAGAAAGTACAGACATTTCTCTTGAAATGTAGGGAGTAGAAGTAAAAAAGTCGTCAGAAAAATAAATACTTAAGTACAGATACCTGAAAAATATGTAAATCGAAGTAAATGTACTTTTTTACTTGACACCTCTGCTGTTCAACCTCTATAGAGTTCAGGCATCACCTTTTAGTAGTAACATTGACCCTCGTCAAATGCAAAACTACTGAAAAGTAGTCAAAAAAAGATGAAGAGGGAAAAATGGCCCTTCCTCCATCTGCGAAACCAATCTTGTTTATGAGGTTGTCTCATTGATGCTCCTGTAGTGCCCCTGTTGTTAATTTTCGTATGATATGAGCTGTGTCTCCCATGTTTTTAGCAAAAAAGAAGTCAAAGGAGAAGTTACACTGAAATGCATCAGTTCAGCGTAAGACTGGATTGGACTGGATAATTGCAGCAGCACCTTTCTGTACTCAAGTTAGGGAACTATTTTGTGTCACCTATTTAGCAAAGCATCTTGGCAATCAAGAAAGTACCAATTTGTCAAGATATTGTTAACCAATACCTCCGAACTTACAAATTATATATTTTACCACTGCTAACCATGTTTCATAAACCTTATCCAAAAATCATTGTATCTAACCCCAACCAAACCAAGCCTAATTTCTCCTTCTGGAAGATGAATAAAGATACTTACTCAACTCAACAAGCCACTTTGTTTGCATAGTTGATTTCCAGTTGATTTTTTTTGGGTTGGGGCAAAAATAAGTTTTACAACGGCTGCTGCTTTGGTGGCACTGTATAAGATTCCTGACCAACTACCCTTAATCCTAATTAAATCTTTATAATGTAAACATTAATACTTATTTTAATTAGTAATGTAAAAAAATGTGCAGCAAATATTTGTATTATTGTCTAACAACACGTAAATAGAATATCTGTGAAGATTCATCAAGAACATTAATTCAAAAGTCATCTGGGTCATGGTTATCCCCAAAAAGGCGTTTTAGTGCTCAAGTCTGACTTGAGAAAGCCCTCAGGTATGGAAGGTGAAAATATTGTCATGGAACTATAATAGTCTGGTTGCCACTGAAAAAGCTTTATTGGGATAACACCTGCGGTGCACAAAATGGTATTTAAGATGGCTTGCATGCCCAAACATTTTAATATATCCTTGCTCTCACTCTAATTGTACGATATATCCAGACAGACGAAAACCAATTATTTTTTATTCAAATCCTAATACTAACATCTTACATTAAGTCACACAAGGTTCCACCCAGTTGCTTATTATTTACTACCTTCTCATTTATTACTATCAAATGGTATGAAGTTCACACAGATGTGGTCACAGTGGGGCTGGGTACATTTACTTCTGTTGTTAGTTGCATCTTTTTCGCAGGCAAGAGAGCAAGTCTGCAGGCAGAGAGGAGATTCCGAGAATCCCCAGCTATTTGAAGATGGTGACATTACCTTGGGGGGCATCTTTGCTTTCCACAGTAGCTGGAAAGAAAGACAGGATACATACAAAAATAAGCCACTGCCACTAGAATGCATTGGGTAAAGTATATTGTTAAAACAAATTCTACTTTAAGATGATTAAAAGACACATAAGTCATAGTTTTATCAAATGAACTATTATAACAATAATTATTTGCTGCTGTCCTTAATGACCTTAATGCTAGCATATACAAAAATACACAGTTAGAATATGTATTAACAACATAAATATATTTGAAACTCTGTGCATGAAGTTTAAATTTCAGAGACTTCCAGATTGCCCAGGCGATGCGTTTTGCCATTGAAGAAATTAATAACAGTACAGATCTACTGCCTGGCATCTCTCTGGGATATAAAATGTATGATAGTTGTGACTCCAATGCCAGAGGTATGGCAGTTGCAATGGCATTGACTAACGATGATAAGATTGTTTGTGCACCCTCTGAGGTTCCATGTACCAGACCTGCGGAAGTGCAGGCAATAATAGGAGACACCACTTCCTCTACTTGTATGGCTGTAGCTACAGTCATTGGACCCTTTCATATTCCACAGGTAGGTATTATCAATGAACTTAAAATTTTCCCTATGAAAATTTTAAATTCTGTTAGCTGCTGTCACATGTGTTGAGAGCAAATGTGACTTATTTTACTTTGTTGGATTTTTTACTACTGAAATTGTGTCTTTTAGATCAGCCCCTTTGCCACCTGTGCTTGTCTCAGTGACAAAACCAAGTACCCATCCTTCCTCAGAACAATACCCAGTGACTACTATCAGAGCAGAGCTCTGGCCCACTTGGTCAAGCACTTTGGTTGGACTTGGGTTGGAGCTATTCGAACCAATGATGATTATGGCAACAATGGCATGGCTACGTTCACAGAAACTGCTCAGCAGTTGGGCATCTGTCTGGAGTATTCTGTATCTTTCTTTAGAACAGATCCACCAAACAAAATAGACAAGATAATTGACATTATCAAGCTATCAACTTCCAAAGTAATTGTTGCTTTTCTCTCCTACTTGGACATGGATGTACTAATATATAAGTTATCTCAGCACAATCTGACTGGGTACCAGTGGGTCGGCAGTGAGGCCTGGATCTTTGATTCACAAACTGCAGAAATGGATAAGCATCACATTTTGGATGGTGCCATCGGGCTGTTCATCCCCAAAGCACATGTCAGTGGCATGAGAGAGTTCATATTAGATGTGAAGCCACTGGGTAGTAAACTGTTAACTGAGTTCTGGGAGACATTTTTTAGCTGTAGATTCAGGCAGTCTGAGTCATCAGCAGAGATTCAGAGAGAATGTACTGGACATGAAGATCTGAGTAAAATGCAACCTGGCATTATTGATATGTCACTTATGCCCATATTTAACAATGTGTATAAAGGAGTGTATGCTGTGGCCCATGCACTTCATAGTATTCTTGGCTGTAATGAGACATGTAACTACCAGGGGGAACTAGATCCACTCACAGTGAGTGCACACTTAAATATATTTAAATGTTATTTTTGCATGAAATTGAATATAACTGTGCTGCTAACCTAAATTACCTGCAAGATGTTTGTCATGTCATTTAGCTGTTTCATGTCATCTAAGATTTTACAGCACATACAAAAGATTAATTTCAAAACAAAGGAAGGAGATGAAGTTTACTTTAACGAGAATGGAGACCCACCAGCAAAGTATGAAATTATAAACTGGCAGCCAGCAGAAAATGGTATTGTGGATTTTGTCACAGTTGGTCTTTATGATGCATCTTTACCTGCAGACAAACAGCTGAGTCTGCAAAATAAGCCACTAATATGGGCAATGAACTCAAAACAGGCAAGTTATCACTCACTGAAAGACAACAGCTTTTCTAGTTTAGTACTGACATATTTTTTTCAGTGTCATGTTGTTCATGCAGGTCCCTGTGTCAGTTTGCAATGAGAAATGTCTCCCAGGAACTCGCAAGGTTCTCCAGAAGAGAAAGCCTGTCTGCTGCTATGACTGTATAAGATGTGCAGATGGAGAAATAAGCAACGTTACAGGTTTAGTAATAGCTGCTAGCACTTCAGTGAATAAGAAGGCAAATCCCATCCATGCCAGTCATAAATACTGAATGTTTTGTTGAATTGTGTTGAAATTTTTCCAAACAAAAAGATTAATTACAACTTAACTGAAACAAGCAAGCATTTTGTGTTATTATTGTGCATTGGTTTGTAAAATATTATTTACATAATGCAACAAAAAAACGCACCGGAATTATAAAAATCTTTTATTTATTATGATTATTTTTCAGATTCGATCAACTGTGTGAGATGTGATCCTGAATTCTGGTCAAATGACAGAAGAGATTCCTGTGTAAAGAAGGAAGCAGAGTTTCTGTCATATGAAGAAGTTATGGGAGCACTGCTCACTGCAGCATCTTTGTTT
>JAUMHF010000005.1:17087837-17105924 GCA_032359275.1 Microctenopoma steveboyesi
AACGGTGGCTGTCCATCATGATTCTGGCTACTTTGCTTCACTTGGGTGCATGCGAGCTAACATTCATTCCATCCATCAAATGTCAGACTGATATGAGAATAAATGGATATCAGTCAATATCAGGAAACATGCATTTCTTTTGTTTCAGTCTATGCAAAAGGTTGTAGTGTATGTTTAAATTAATTAGCTAAATCGTATACATCTTTTTAGGCAAACGTACTTAAATAATATTTGAGAATATCAGTTTACCAGGTGCAATCAATAATCAAATCATATTATGTTTGTGTAAGGGTAGATATAGTACAAGATCAGCAGACTATGGGAAAAAAAGAGAAAAGATGATGAGCTGAGGGAGAAACTGTTTTTTGATCGTTCAATCCACTGCAGCACTGGATTCATAGGTCATCACACTACAAATAGGAGGAACGTGTTATATAATATATACTGTAATATAACATAATTCTCTAAATAACTATCAATTAGATTGATTTTAATTGTGTTGTTGTATGTGTTACTGTAGGAGTCCTAATAACTTAATAGTAACTAAACTAAGTAAAATAGTTTAACCTCTATGTGACAGGCAGATGTCCGGTCTTCAGTTCATTAGCAAACTTCAGAGTTTGCTAGTTATGCATCACATTAACGTTTGATGAAGTTCTAATTAACTTCCCTGTTAGATAGTGTTAGTTAAGTTCACAGCACTTTCCATAACTGACCATACTAACGTTACTATATTATATAACATACGGTGCATCTCAATAATTTAGCCCGTTAATTTGCTAGCTAATCTGTATTTACATGTATTATGTTGACAACAACAATGTTGATATTTGTAAATTTAATTTCCTCCACCTTTCATAGATGTCCACATAACGTCCAAATAATTATGTTCAAATGTTGAATGTCATATTAACTGGGTCATTGATAGACTTCCAAAATGTGGACCTAGTTTAGACATTACATACATGTCCAGAATGGGTCACGGTCTCACTGACCTAAAATACAGACGATCTGTGGGTCTGTCCAACGTCCAATGTTCAGTGGGAGATACTGACCACTGTGCCAAGAATAGAATTAGCATGTCCCTGTGCTATACAACACAAATGGACTTAGGCCGATATACCACACATATGTTCTTTAATAGTTACAGCTGAATCTAGCATCAATATATTGTCTTGATATAGTACTACTGTATGAAGATGTTCTTATACAAAACACATTTATTTACTGATTTACTGAATTTTTGTAGTTCAAATAAAACTAAAAGAAACACAAAGATTAAATAATGAGTAATAGTAATACTACTAATAATTATGCTTCTTATAATAATAATTATAAGTATAATTTTTAATATGCAAGACCACGGAGGACTCTTAGAGAATTAGCTGTTTTTACACCCTTTTTTAAGACAAGCATATTGCTCCTTTCTGTTTAAAATATGTGGCTGATCACCAATCTGGGTTTTAGGGAAAATATGGTTATGTAATATTTATCCTAATATTTATTTGGCTATTTTTTTGTGCTACTGCCCATCTGTATAAGAATATATTAACATCAGGAATTTGACGTTTTTGGAGCAGAAGCATACCCCTGAACAGCCCTATAAGGCTCAGTTTTGGCATCTTAGTATTTAAACCTGAGTCTACAACCCAAGAATGAAGTGAAACATCTAGTCTATGTCTTGGGTAATTACTACAAATATGGATTAAATTAAAGATTTAAGGAGGCATTTACCTTACATACAGCTGTGTATTTCATTGCTGATGTTCAGGCTTATTCTTGTTCACAAGAATACTTTAATGGATCATAAAACTTTTACAATGAAAATGGAAGTTCAATGGGCCTGCCGCTTGTTCTCTCCTATAAACTGCATTTACAGTAAGATGAGTTGACATATATGGCAGTTTTTTGTCATATTGTAGTGTGTAACTGTAATGTGTCCATAACAATATGTTAATGTGACAGTTAAGAAAACAACAAGCTGATTCTATTTGTTGCTGATGTATCACTGTAATATTTTTTTTTCACTGTATATTCGTTCTTTTGTTATATATCATATCAAGGGCACAGCTTTGGATAGAATGTAATAAACATTATCAATTATAGATTCATGTAATGTAAAAGCACAAATAAATGCTGACTTTTATTAAGAAATTCATTACTTACTTCACAACATTTAAGATTAAGAAAATTTAGGGTTTATAAAAATATAAATGAAGAATAAGATTAAAACAGTCACAAACAAAAATATGTTTGGTGTCCCCTGGTGTACTAGGGCTTGAGTTCAAACATGACGACTCCCCATTGTGCTGCTCCCACATGCTGCTGAATGTGTATAAAGCCTAGGAGCTGTAAAGCTTTTTGACCTTGCTTGCAAAAAAAAACTATGTCTTTGTCGATCCTGCTCCTCTTGGTTGTACTAATGGGAAATGGAGATTCTTTGTGTCGACTGCAAGGCTTTGCACATCCACCTGAACTGGCCAAGGATGGTGATCTTGTTATTGGAGGCATATTTTCATTTCGCACAGTGCAGGATTATGTAACTAACACATTTCAGACGATACCAGAAGTACGAAAATGCAACATGTACGTATTGTCAGTCTTAGATATTTTGCATAACTCGTGTGTCTGTTTATTTTGTAATGTTATAATTGTTAAAACAACATAACGGTAGATTCGGTTCTGTCTTTTATCACCCCAGTCTTAATTTGAGAGAATTTAAATTTGCTCAAACAATGATCTTTGCTTTAAATGAGATTAACAAAAATCCAAAAATGCTGCCTAATGTTACACTTGGCTACAAGATTTATGATAACTGCGGAACCATGGACATACTGAGAGCTGCACTGGCACTTGTGAGTGGACTAAAGAGAGAAATTAGTGACAACTGCACTGAGAGCGAGACAGCACAAGCTATTTTAGGACATTCAGGATCAGCACCAACTATTGCATTTGAACAAGTTGTTGCAAGGTTTCGTATACCTGTGGTGAGTCAAACAAGAACACTACGAATGGCAATTCATCACTGTTTTTTTATATTGTCATAATCGTGTTCTGCATTGTTATGTGTGAATTTATAGCATAGTGGGTTGTATATTTACTTGCAGATCAGCCATTTTGCCACCTGTGCCTGTCTGAGCAACAGGAAGGAGTATCCTACTTTCTTCCGAACTATTTCTAGTGACTACTACCAGAGCAGAGCCCTTGCAAAACTGGTAAAGCACTTTGGATGGACCTGGATTGGGGCTATAGCTGTGGATAATGAGTATGGTCTCAGTGGAATGGCTGCATTTATTCAAGCTGCAGAAGAATTTGGAGTGTGCATTGAGTATTCGGAGGCATTTTTATCAGCAGATCCGCCTGATAGTCTTCAGAGAATAATAGAGATCATTAAGCATTCCACCTCCAAAGTAATTATGGCTTTTATGTCTCACAGAGAAATTTTGTTGCTGGCAAATGAGTTGTACAAACAGGACGTCACAGGTCTGCAGTGGGTTGGCAGTGATGCCTGGATCACAGATCCCTCTCTGGCTGACAGTGAGGGACACAGCATCTTAGTGGGCTCCCTGGGCTTTGTTGTTAGCAATGCCAGAATCCCAGGGCTGGAGGAACACCTGAAACAGCTCCACCCTTCACACTTCCCTAAAAGTCAGTTTGTAAGGGATTTCTGGGAATACATGTTTGACTGCTTTCTAAATGAAACTGGAAACGTACACAAGAAGCCGTGCAGCGGCTCTGAGAGCTTGCAGAATGTTCAGTCATATTTTACTGATGTTTCTGACCTGAGATTTGTCAACAATGTGTACAAGTCAGTCTATGCAGTGGCGCATGCACTCCACGACCTGCTCACATGTGATGAGTCGAATGGCCCCTTTTATGAAGGTAGCTGTCTTGATACTGAAAACATTCAACCATGGCAGGTGAGTAAGCTCCATCTAAGCATCACATGTTATAACAGCAAAAATCATTCACCCCAGTATATTTTTTACTAGGTTCTGCAATATCTCAACATTGTCAATTTCACCACTGGAGAAGGGGAAAGAGTTTATTTTGACAGTAATGGAGATTCACCAGCGAGATATGAACTTGTTAATTTACAAATGACAAACAAAGGAACAATGGAAGGTGTCACAGTGGGTATTTATGATGCTTCTCTTCCAGCCAGTCATCAGTTTGTCATGAATTCCGTCTCTGTTGTCTGGGGAAATGGGCTCAACAAGGTAGAGATGTACTTTAAAGAAGTTTAATTGATAATTGGTTGACTGAAAACTGCTTTTTAGTGTATTTGACTATATATTTAGTTTCCATTGCAGTTAATTCATGTTTATAAATTGTGTGTGCATGTTTAGAAGGTACCCGTGTCCCTGTGCAGTGAGACATGTCCCCCTGGAACTAGTAAGGTTCTTCAGAAAGGAAAGCCAGTCTGCTGTTATGACTGCATACCTTGTCCAGCAGGCGAGATCAGTAATTTAACAAGTAACTATATGCGTACTAGTATTTTATTTAAAAGAGAAGACATACAATTCGATTGTATCAGTGTCCACCAATGAAACCTTAAATGTTCTATATTGTTTTTCATTTTGCAGATTCAGCCCACTGTATAAAATGTTCACCAGACTACTGGCCCAGCAAACAAAGAGATGCCTGCATGCCCAAACCAATAGAATTCTTGTCATATGATGAAATCCTGGGGACATTGTTAGCTTTATTATCGTGTTTAGGAGCTTTTCTAACTACATTAATAACAGTTGTCTATTACTGTCACAAAGAAACACCACTTGTACGAGCCAACAACTCTGAGCTGAGCTTCCTGCTGCTCTTCTCCTTGACTCTGTGTTTCCTGTGTTCTCTGACCTTCATCGGTCGACCCTCTGAGTGGTCCTGCATGCTGCGACACACAGCATTCGGCATCACCTTTGTCCTCTGTATCTCTTGTGTTCTGGGGAAAACATTGGTGGTGTTAATGGCCTTCAGGGCTTCACTTCCAGGCAGTAATGTGATGAAATGGTTTGGACCAACACAGCAGAGACTCAGTGTTCTATTTCCTACTCTCATACAGGTTGTAATATGTGTACTTTGGCTGACAATCAACCCTTCCTTTCCGTTCAAGAATGTGTTGCTCTTTCAGGACAAAATTATTTTAGAGTGCCATCTAGGCTCAGCTTTAGGATTCTGGGCTTTGTTAGGATATATTGGACTTTTAGCCTTTCTGTGTTTTGTACTCGCTTTTATGGCTCGAAAACTGCCTGATAACTTTAATGAGGCCAAATTTATCACCTTCAGCATGTTAATTTTCTGTGCAGTCTGGATCACTTTTATTCCAGCTTATGTCAGCTCTCCTGGGAAAATGACAGTTGCTGTAGAAATATTTGCTATTCTGGCCTCCAGCTACGGGCTACTGTTCTGCCTTTTTCTGCCAAAATGTTATATAATTCTGATTAGGCCAGAACACAACACTAAGAAACATATGATGGGAAAATCATCCAACAGTGACCACTATCATTAGTTATTACAGCTTCTTTGCTATTTGTTTTCCTAGTGTCTGTGCTTACTCTGTGTGCTGTTAAGGTACTGTATCTTTGTACTACACACTTGTACTGAATAAACCTTTATTCTCAGTAAAATGAGTCAGGTTTTTTTCACATTTATTCAGAATTACCACAACTTAAGCAATAAATGTTTTTGCAATGATGTATAAAATTAATCGTCAGTATGATGAAAATGCTGGCAGTGTATTTTTACCATACAATATAGTAGCCACTAAAAGATAGCAGTGGGGTATAAATGAAAATCCCTTCCATACAGAGGATGATTGAAAACTAAATTGTGATTCTCACCCTCCTTTAAATATAACCAGACTTTACAATGACTATACATTTTTAGTAGTGAATTAATCACTTAAATGTATAACGTAACGAATGTGCTGTATACTTTTATTCATCACCAGGATGTGCCCAAGCCAGATGGGTTTAAACTTGGTATCATCCTACAGAATGGTAAGTTAGCGTTGATACAGCGTCACAGTTTGACGTCGTCAACAGCGACACTAATTGGATGCAAAAAGTCTAACAGTGAAGTTTTACTTCAATAAGTAAGTGACACTTTTCAAATTCAAAACATGGTGACCCCGGCAAACATATAAACACACATATATTTAAAATCCTATGCTAGTGCCATCTTGTGGTCACTAGCCAGCTTTCCTCAGATTGAAAAAGTTGAAGAATTAAATGTTTCTACCTCAGTGGAAGAAGTCAAATTGCAATAACTCAACTTTCAGACAACTTCTTCCACATTACTGCGAATCTTCATAGAAATAGTGCCAGCCTAACTTTACTTGGCAGACGCTTTTATCCACAGCAACATACAAGGAGAAGCTTAAGTTGTATATTGCTTTGATATTATAGTATGTTCTTAGTTTTGGTGTGTATAATATACTGAGCATGTATCGTTATCTTTTTTCATTTATCTTTAGAAACAAAGACTTAAATTCTTACCACCAACAGATCCTTGAATACATGCTACACCCACCCAATTGTGTGAGAGAGGTGCAGCAAATTCAGCTGCGTAATATTACACTTTGTTTGCAGTGTTAGTTTGGTTACCCAATTGTTTTATAAAAAAATAATAATCATTTTTATTATGATTACCCACCAGAATGAATAAGAAACATTTACTGCCTCCATGTTTCAGATGGCTGACAGCAACTATACAATAAAGGGGTTTTGGAACCACTACTAATCACGGTCAGCTCAGATTGTTAGACTCGTTCTACATTGTAAATAAGTACAATTACACCATCCCTGCTTGTGTTCTTAAACAATATTCAAAGTGTATCTGAAAAGTAAAAATGTGCAAGGACAGTATGTTAAAACGAGTTTGTTGGAAAAAAGAATAAGTGGGGTTGGGGGATAAAATTAGGGTAAGTAAAAGATTATAAAAAGGTGTGCACAGTGCCATGCACACTGGGGATTATGGTGATCTACTGTTATGCAAATATTATTTTATAGAGCATACAAGGTTCCTGGTAGTGCAGGATTACTATGACGCAATGTCACAATTAACTGTTGTCAGATCTGCAGCAAAAATCTCTAGGCAAATAAATGTCTACGAAGAGTCTGTTGAGAAACTTCTGAATGCATTACTACAAACGTTTAAAAAACCATTAGGCATGCTGCACTGTCCCAGGTGTCTCTCGACATTTAGAAAAACAACAACACATACAAAAGAAAAGTCCCCATCTGTTGTACACAGGACTTTATTACCCACTGGCTTGACTCCAGTGGGAAATCTGTGGCCTTAAAATTGATACACAAGAGATTGAACGTTGCAACATATTGCTTCATTATTTTGCACAACAACAAGAACATCAGGTGGCATATTCTGTGAAGCAGAAAAAAATACAGTCAACAGCCAACACCTTTGTCACAACACGAACATGTTACATTTCAAATTAATTAAGGGTTTGTTTTGATCTGTCTCTCTCCTTGTTATTGTTTTTTTTTTGGTTTGAACTTTTATCTATTAACTGCCACTGCTAGCTGGTTCAACATTAAAAAGTTTATAGGTGTTTTAAATTGAAAGCAAAATCACACGCGCACACACACACACACACACACACACACACACCAACAATTAAAAAACAAGTGTTAATTTTATTATGTTTGTTTCAAAATTTTCACTCTTCGTGGACATTTAAAAGTTTTAATCTCTAATCTAGTGCTGAACACCTACATGAATTACAGCATATGGTATGTCTGGTTTACAGCATTTGCAGGCCTGCATGACACCACATGAGAAACACTCCACTGTCATAGGTTCTGTCTTTATCTGTTTATTGTTTTAAATTATTATGTATCACAACTATTGCAAATAAATAAAGAACCCCTAAATGACAGGGAATAAAAAATACATAGGGAGCATCCCCATTCTGTTGTTTTTCAGCAGTGAAATGGATTAAATAATAAACACAAAATATTTCTGGCCTTGCTCTGACAGGAACTTTGATTGGCAGTTACTACCGTGTGTCTAATATCTTACTTTTTCTTACAGGGTTTTATAGCATCAACACCATTTGAAATGATTATGATGCTGTGGTGCCACCACCAGATTAACTGGACGAAGAATCACTATTTTGACTATTTTTTTTTATTTGTTTGACATATAAACAGTATATGTTGTATTTTAGTAATATGCTTATTATATACGCTTCATGTACTCCACGTATTGCCACACCTCATTTCTTTTTCCATGGAGAATCTACCTAATTTCTTTTAGACCCCGAAGCAAGGTAATGGACATCAGTATGGACATGACTCAGACTGAACATAGAAAAGCAGAGCATAAAGAGTGTCATGGGAGGGAGCAGCCTGCAGAGTTGGAGCAATGCCACTGCTGAAACTGCTCTTTTTGGTACCTCTGATAAAGATGGGGATGCCTGTGTGCCAGCTGTTGGGGACAGTACAACCAGCTGAGATGACAAAGGCTGGAGACTTCATCTTAGGTGGCATATTCACATTTCGCACTGGATACATTGGCAGTGTACCCAACTTTCGAAAGCTACCCATTTTGCCCACATGCCTAGAGTAAGTAGTTGCCTTTTAGTTTAACAGTGATTTCCTGTATAATGTGTTCTTCTTCTACATTTCTTACATATTTTTTTCCTAGTATTAATGTAAGAGAATTCAAATTTGCCCAAACCATGATCTTTGCAATTGAAGATATAAATAAATATCCTGCAATTCTCCCAAGCCACACGCTGGGCTACAAGATATACAATTCCTGTGGAGTAACAAACATTATGAAGTCAGCTATAGATTTAGCCAACAGGCAGAGGGAGATCACGGGTGAGAGAAACTGCACTAAGGCTGACACTGCACATGCTATACTAGGCCACTCTGCCTCTGAACCTACAGTGGGCTTTCCTCGGATTATAGGAAGGTTTCACATACCAGTGGTAAATATATTTTATATTAATACTTTAAAGTTTTATTTTTGGTTAGTGTAAGTTACATTGTACTATATGAGAATATTTTCTAGACTTTTCTATAGAACTAAAATTTAACATCTGGCTTTAGCACAGATTAGTCACTTTGCAACATGTGCCTGTCTGAGCAACAGAGAGGAGTTCCCATCCTTCTTCCACACAGTTCCCAGTGACCTCCATCAGGGCAAAGCACTGGCAAAGCTGGTCAAACTCTTTGGCTGGACATGGGTGGGGGCAATAAGTAACAAAAATGAATATGGTATCGGTGGGATCACGGCATTTAAACAAGCTGCATATGAAGAAGGAGTGTGCATTGAGTTTTATGAGGCGTTTGAGCAAACTGGAACTTCTGAAGAATTAACAAAAGTAGTTAAAACTGTGAAGCGCTCCACTGCTAAAGCCATTGTGGCCTTCATGTCCCACAGAGAAATGAATGTGCTTGCGACTGAGTTGTACAGACAAAACATCACAGGTCTGCAGTGGGTTGGAAGTGATGCCTGGATCACAGATCCCTCTCTGGCTGACAGTGAGGGACACAGCATCTTAGTGGGCTCCCTGGGTTTGTTGTTAGCAATGCCAGAATCCCAGGGCTGGAGGAACACCTGAAACAGCTCCACCCTTCACACTTCCCTAAAAGTCAGTTTGTAAGGGATTTCTGGGAATCACAAATACATTTTAAAACGTGGACCACGCCGTAGATTACATACACCTACTCTGCATGTTCAAACAGCGTGTTCCTGTGTCAGTGTGCAGTGAGAGCTGTTCCCCAGGAAGACACAAGGTCCTGCAGAAAAGGAAACCTTTTTGCTGTTATGACTGTATACCATGCGCAGAAGGAGAAATCAGCAACACCACAGGTTTGATTTAGAAAAAGTTAACATTTCATGTAAGATTTATTTCCAGTTTCAAAATGAATGCATCGACCCTCTGAGTGGTCCTGCATGCTGCGACACACAGCATTCGGCATCACCTTTGTCCTCTGTATCTCTTGTGTTCTGGGGAAAACATTGGTGGTGTTAATGGCCTTCAGGGCTTCACTTCCAGGCAGTAATGTGATGAAATGGTTTGGACCAACACAGCAGAGACTCAGTGTTCTGGCCTTCACTCTCATACAGGTAGTGATTTGTATACTTTGGCTGACAATCAGTCCACCATATCCCTTCAAAAATATAAACCACTATAAGGACAGGATTATTCTTGAGTGCACCCTCGGGTCACCCGTAGGGTTCTGGGCTATATTAGGCTACATTGGCCTTCTGGCTGTTCTATGTTTTGCACTCGCTTTTCTGGCTCGAAAATTGCCTGATAATTTTAACGAGGCCAAATTTATCACCTTCGGCATGTTGATATTCTGTGCAGTGTGGATCACTTTTATCCCAGGATATGCGAGTTCTCCTGGGAAATTCACAGTGGCTGTGGAGATATTTGCCATTTTAGCCTCCAGTTATGGAATGCTTTTTATCCCAAAATGTTATATTATTTTATTGAGGCCAGAACAAAATACCAAAAAGCATATAATGGAAAAAACAAAAGATATTCAATACTAATCCTTTTTGCAACCAAATTGACCAGAAGAGAGGTCAATACATCTCACTTCCAGAAAATCTTAAACCTTAGTTTGCTGCATTCATTAATTGCACCACAACATATGTAGCTTGTCACCTCACTTGTCCTCGTAGAAGACTCAACCTTGATGAAACCTTTGAGAGACAAATGTAGTTAACATGAATATACCATCAGATTTACTAATCCAGATTATCCCATAGCACCATGCATGTAATAATAATCTGTTGTGGGTAGAAGGAATAGAAGCAACAATCAATCAATCAATCAGGGTGATGACTACTTCATACAATGCGTCATTTTCATGATTATTTTTTCACTTTTGTGATATCAACATTTAGATGATATGTTGTGTTTTTATTGTCTTCTGTAATGTCTGTAATAAATATAGAGTCGTTCTGGTCAAAACCGGTTTTGCATTTTAATTTATATGTTCAAATACTAGTTCTTGCTCTGCCTAAGACTTCCTGAGGACCATTTTTTCTTTTTGCATTTTACATTGTTGTTATTACCGTCCTTTTTTCTGTGGAAGTAGTCTTGTTTAAAATCACATTTCACTCCTGCACACCATAAAATAACTAACTCACTCAATTGATCTCACATTAAATTACAATAAAAGAAAAATGTCAAGCCAACATTGATTTTGAATATGAGCTTTTTCGAAATGGAAAATTAGATATTGAAAATGTTAATTATATGGTTGAAAATAAATTTATTTTTTCTTCTTTGCTATGTCGTGGCAATGAACTGGACAAAGCAGATGCTGCACACAGTTCATTGCACTCTTCCTGTAGAGATGTCTGTTTTTTTGGATTTTTATGGATTTATGGATTAGAATTAATAAAATACTCTACATGATGTGACTCATGAATTAGATACCGTACATACAGAGGAGGATCAGCTGTGAAAATGTCCGTGTATATTCTTGTGAGACTTGCACGTCATGCCTAACATTACTGAAATCACCTGTCACATACCAAGAAAATTGTACCTTTGAGGATGGTTCACTAAATTGCCTCCTACACCTTGGTAGCAGAGAGAAAGCTATATAACACATTCTTCGCGAAATGTGTGTGTGCCAAAGGCGAGGCTCTGAGATGACAACAGTTGCATTCGTCTTCCTAACACTGTTCTCTTGGATGGTGTCTTCTGGCACGTGGCTCAGCCTGGACCAGTGCACTGATCTCAGTCAGTATGACGAAGACACAAAAGGTTTCAGCTCATGTGCGTTATATAAAAATGCTGTTATTCACGACAAAACAAAACTGACACAAACATGTGAGAGGTGAGTGAGCTGTTGGTGGAATGTTCTGTTTTCTGTATTTCTCTGGTAGTAAATTGCTCATTAATTTGCTTTTCTTCAGTCAAGGATGTGGATACCCCTGTGTGTATTTCCACAGATTCATCAGCAGTTAAAGTGCAATTTAATGATTTTGTCAGTGGGGAACAACCTCAGTTATTACCTGCCTAAACACCCCATTGCGAGACCCCTCAAAAGACAAATACATTATCTCTAGAGAAGCTTTTATGAGTCAATTACAATTTGAAGCAGTTTTACTTCTCTTAGCACGCTATCTGCATTGCATCGTTATATTTAAGATGTTTACCACTTAACTTTCTTTAAATACCAGCTTCATATATGTATGGCTAAAATTGTAAAGAGTTGTAGATTTATACCATTGTGAGCAGTTAAGGGTTGTTAAATTGAGATAATGTGACTTCAGACTGATACATTTCTTGTTTAATGTCATTTCTCTAGCACTCCTGACATGGGTGTTGTGAGGGAGAGGATTTTTACACAGTGTATGTTCACAAAACACTGTTCACTCTTTCCTGGTATAAGTTTGAACTGCATACTCTGTAATGGCTATATGAACCTGTTTCAAAGACCGAAAGATGTTTGGAAATGCAATATCCACCAGTCACTGGTACATTTCTTTCATAAGCCCAGCTGTCCCCTTCTCATGAGACAGACAGAGGTGAGCATGAGAAGTATATATTATTATTATATATATATATATATTCTTTTCTTTCTTTTACTCATGCTGTTGTTTATGAAATGAATTTATTATCTTATGTGTATTTTGTTTTATACAGAAAAAGGCAGGTAACTTTAAACACAGCATGAGATCTGTGCCTCACTCCTCATGCATCAATAACCTTGTTCTAGTGGACCACTGGAAAACAGATGATTGTATCTGCACCTGTAAGCTATGCAACCCTGAGGTCAAATTTCTCGTTTTGTTGTGTGGAGAAGTCAGACCTGTAGTACCAGAACTCTTCATCCTGTCTGAGATCGAAGTGAGCCTAAAGTCCTCCAAACACTCAAGGAAAGCTTGTGTCAGGATCTGTTGTGAGCAGGTTTGCATGTCCACTTACTGTATTTCTATAAAATGTTTCAGTTTTAAATATTTCTGAAATCTCATCAATGATGATGAAGATTATTAAAATGACAGTATGTAGTTTCTGGATTCAGATCATACACTTTTCACTAAAATATTTAATAACTACATACACTGATATGAATACTTAATCTGTTGGATAATTTGGTAATTTTTTATGCTTTGGTGCATATATCTGAAGCATCCTATAACTTATGTAATTCTTACATCTTATATTCTCTTAACTATGAACCAATAACTGTAAAAAGAAAAATTGTATGGAAAAGGCAAGTATCATCTTAGATTACACCATATTGTGATATTACCTCTATGCATTTGCATGAACCTGTGGTATGTGTTTAATAACTGATTTCCTATCATCAGACTCCATCAACCTTCTATGCAACTAATTGTCAAAAAGAAGCTTTTCTAACGCAAGCAGGTAAATGTTTGTGCAACATCTGCGATTAACACTGTATTTATTTATCTATATTGTAATTTTCTAATTTTATATTCTCTATAACCTTACATATCTTTTTTTAGATGGCATTAAATTTACTGCATACACCGGCGGTGTGGAGAGTGTGTGGGTTGTGCTCACCAGCAGATGGGTTCGTAGATTTTTCCTGGCAGCTGCAATCCTACTTGGAATCTACATAACAAGAGTAAAGATATCGCCCAGCAGGGTCAGTGCTGCTCATGGGAGTAACACAACATTAGTGATTCTGTTTACAATGACATTACACTGTTTTTCATCATCACTTACATTCCATCAGTTCTCTGAATATTCCCATGTAGTTGTGAAGATATTTGTGGTCATCTGCCTCACGTGTGCTCTGGGCAGAGCTGTACATATGCTGTTTGCAGGAAGGACTACTCGTACTGTTATAACATTTTTCTGTCCCACACAGCAGAAACTTAGGGCTCTGCCTCTAACTGTGTTGCTTTTCTGGTTGACTTTAAGCCCTTCTGTTCCGAATAAGAATCTGAAACGCTGGTTTGAAAACCTACCTGATGAATGTAGTGTGGGATGCACGCAAAAGTTTTGGGCTGTTTTAGGGCAGATAGAACTACTGGCTACTCTATACTGTATCTTTGTTTCCTTTCCCGGTTTGCTACAATCCATTGTAACTAAACTGAACATTTTGAGTGTTTTATTACACGTGCAGCTGGTAACCTGTCTATACAATTCAAGGGTGCCGATAAAGTACGTAGTGGTTATTAAGATCAACAGATTCCTTCTGAGGCAGGAATCTCCTTCTGAGGCAGGAATCTCAGAAGGTTCCTTCTGAGGCATGTTACCGTATCATTAAAGCTGTCATATTCCATGTCTATATCCAGCATCAATATAAAATATTCACATAAAAAAGGAAACTGAATGTGAATAACCCCTCCATTAACATCTTCTGTAGCTCTAAATGCTTTGAGATTTTTTTTTAATGAGATGGCTGACAAGTCCATGATAACTAAATTGGCCTTCATTAGATCTTTTATATGTTACATATATTTGGCACATTTTGTACAGCTCAGGCAAATAAAAAATATTTTAAAAAAATGTCTACTGTGTGTTTACTGAATCTCTTCTTATAATGTAAAATCTCTACTATTAAAAAGTAAAATATTAGAAGAAAAATATATGAACTATATTTACTATATAGATTTGTATTAATATATCAATAATTAAGATAGGTGTACATTTTTATAGTTTAAAAGGAACGTAATCATCTTCATCAACTACTGCGCATTGAAGTTGAAAACACAGACTAAGTCTCTTATCCCAGTACCCTTTCTTAAACTTAAATAGACTTCTGAGCAGTGCATCACCATCTTTTTATTTTTATAGTAAATCACAGTATCCACCTCTAGTGTGTAAAGCTATAGCAGATCTAAACTGAGATAACATCCATGAGAAAGAATGTTTAAAGGACAAGACAAATGGCAAATTTACCTGAAACATAAGCTGCATACTAACAATAACAGCAACAATGTAGTTTATACAGTCAACATTAAAATTGCACCCTTTATTCAGAAAGTTTGCCTTTAACAAATAAAAGGCAAACTAAAACAAAAAAAATCCATCATCTCTCCATTTGGTTGTAATTCTGCTTTGGTTACAAAAAGTGCGAGAATTGTATTTTAAAACAATATAAAGCCATCTCTCTCTCTCTCTCTCTCTCTATATATATATATATATATATATATTATTCCTAGATTCTATATATATATAAATATATACATATATAACTATATATAGATATGTATATATAGATATGTATATAATTTAAGCCTCTCATAGTAACTCTGTGCTTCTCTGTCCAAAATCTTTCTTAAGGTGTCCTTTTGTGCACCTTTTTGTGAGATCTACATGTGATAATATGATAATAATAGAATAATTTACTTTTGTTTATGAATACATGTTATATATTAGAACTCATTCAGTATGTACATCTCACATTGTTCAGCTCACTAATTTTAAAATCACCTAGGTGATGCTGTGTGTGTATGAACTGTTTGATGTATACCAATACTGTAAATACTGTACTATTAGTAGTACTATGTGTGTGCTGCTTGCATATAGCAGTCACTACTTCCTGCTGTGCCATTCTTGTCCACTGTGGGAAATATATCAGCCTTTTCTGACGAGGGCACATATTACTACATTTGATGCAGTTGACATAAGTCCTATACATTTATTATAGTCATCTGTTTTAAAAATGCAAAGCAGATTTTTAAAGATCTATATTATTCTTAAATTTTCGTCTGTTATTTACTTGGACACAGTTTGGGGCTGTGAACAGTTTGACAGGTTTAAAATGCCAAGCTTGTTTAAACAGGGAGACATTATGATCGGGGGAATTTTCCCTGTTTATATCAAAGAGATATTCAGCTCTTGTACATATGAAAAGGAGCCTCCAGAAGTCAAATGTGAAGGGTAAGTTTTACTTCCATTGCATGAACATGTATAGTTGTAGCTCTGTAATTTTTCATACTATTTAAATCCCAAAACCTTAAACTTTGCTAGACTGGACCTGCGAGCTTTTCGATGGACCCAAGTGATGATATTTACAATTGAAGAAATCAATAAAGATTCTACTCTCCTACCAAATATATCTCTTGGCTACAGGATCCTTAATTCTTGTGCATCTCCCACAAATACCTTACGTGCCGCACTAACACTGGCGAGTGGACTAGAAGACAAAAGCAAAACTGTGCCATGTCCTCCAGCTATATCTGCCCTTATAGCAGAGTCAGGATCATCTCAGTCTATAGCTGTAGCTGGAACTCTTGGACCATTTAAATTGCCAATAGTAAGAAATAAAAAACAGCTCCTGTATGGCTTTGCAGTGATCTATAAAATGTTTTGCTTTGTAGCTGATGTTTTGACATTTTTTCATAGATAAGTTACTTCTCAACATGTGCCTGCCTGAGTAACAGAATGAAATATCCAACTTTTTTCCGGACAATGCCCAGTGACTACTTTCAGGCAAAAGCTTTGGCAACCCTTTTCAAACATTTTGACTGGCAGTGGATCGGGGTCATACAGTCAGACAATGACTATGGCAGGAATGGGGTCCTGGCATTTACTGAAGAAATTAAAAGGTTTGACATTTGCATTGCGTTTGTTGGGACAATTCTACGTACATACAGCATGGATAAAATTCTGGATGTTGTGGAAATGATCAAGCAGTCAGCTGTCAATGTCATTCTGGCTTTTACTCCTGAGGGTGACTTCTATCCTTTAATGACAGAGATCGTTAAACAGAACATAACAGGTATTCAGTGGATTGCTAGTGAAGCTTGGATAACAGCACCCCGACCCTCCACACAGGAAATCTATCGGGCTTTTGGTGGAACACTAGGTTTTGTTGTGCGAAAGATGGCTATACCAACTCTAAAACCATTTCTGATGAGCATTAATCCATATAAGGATCCAAGTGCAGCTTTTGTGAGTGATTTCTGGGAGGTTATGGTGGGCTGCAGACCTGTTTTACCTGGGGAGCACATTGGTACAGAGAAAACAAGTAAAATGTGCACAGGAAATGAGACACTGAATTTCCAGGATGTGTTCTTTAATGTTACAGAACTCAGAGACACTTACAATGTGTATAATGCTGTTTATGCTGTTGCACATGCTCTACATGAGCTAATATTCTACCAACCAGTTGGAGGCAAAGCAGTGACGCCATGTATAAATATATCAGAAATTCAGCCAAAGCAGGTGAGAGATCCTGCAAGTAAAATCCACAATATCCCAAATGTCTAAGCATCTAAGCTTGTTATTGTTTTTCTTTGTGTAAAACTTAATGATGTGAAATGAAATATGTTCCGCTCACAGGTCACTCACTACTTACAAAAAATACGTTTCAGAAATAAATTTGGGGATAATGTGTTTTTTGATAAGAATGGTGACCCCCCAGCATACTATGACATTATTAACTGGCAGCTGCATAATGGGCAGGTGCACCATGTTACAGTAGGTCAGTTTGCCTCAGTTGTTAATGGTGCTCATGAACTTAGCATCAAGGAGGAAGAGATTGTATGGAAGACAGGCAAAATGGTAATAATATAATTATATAAAAGATCATTTATTTTTAAAAGCATTGTTATACACATCCTAATATTGTATTTTTAAACAAAGTGACCTGTCGTTAATTTTATTTGTAGGTTCCAACAGCACTGTGCTCTAATATTTGTCCAGTAGGGACACGAAAAGCTCAGATTAAGGGGAAACCGACCTGTTGTTTTGATTGTATCCCATGTGCTGATGGAACCACTGCCAATGTAACAGGTAGCACACACCTTTATGAAAAGTCTGCATGGCTTACTAAACCAAAAAAACATTTAAATCTATGTTTTCATGTGATAATTTTCAGTCTTGCTGCATAATTTTGTATTTTCTGTCTTTAAATGTATAATGTTTACTTTCTATTTCAGGTGCTAAACTAATACTTTCTCTTTAACCTTATCAGGTGCAGCAGAGTGCACACCCTGTCTACAGGAATACTGGTCTAATGGTAGAAATGATAAATGTGTTCCTAAAACAATTGAGTTCCTGGCATATGAGGAGCCAATGGGTATAGCAATCACAGTTGTATCTGTGATAGGTGCCTCCCTGTCACTGGCCACGATGATGGTTTTTATCTACTACAGAGAAACTCC
>JAUMHF010000005.1:17126918-17138564 GCA_032359275.1 Microctenopoma steveboyesi
ATTTGGAGAAGGCCGTGTCCCTCGAGGGATCCTGTGGGGTGTGCTCCAAGAGTACGGGGTACGGGGCTCGCTGCTACGAGCCACTAAGTCCCTGTACAGGAGCAGGAGCTTGGTTCGCATTGCCAGCAATAAGTCGGACTTGTTACATGTTGAAGTTGGACTCCGCCAGGGCTGCCCTTTGTCACAGATTCTGTTCATAACTTTTATGGACATCATTTCTAGGCACAGCCAAGGGGCGGAGGGAATGCTGTTTGGTGACCTCAGAATCTCATCTGGCTCTGTTGGCGTCATCCAGTAACGATCTCCAGCTCTCACTAGAGCGGTTCGCAGCAGAGTGTGAAGCGGCAGGGATGAGAGTCAGCACCTCTAAATCCGAGACCATGGTTAAAAAAAAAAAAAAAAAAAGTATCTCGGCGGCTTGTTCACGAGTGAGGGACGAATGGAGCGAGAGGTCGACAGATTGGTGCGTCATCCGCAGTAATGCGGACTCTACACCGTTCCGTTGTGGAGAAAAGAGAGCTAAGTCAAAAGGCGAGGCTCTCTACTTACCAGTCGATCTACGTTCCTACCCTCACCTATGGTCACGAGCTCTGGGTAGTGACCGAAAGAACGAGATCGCGGATACAAGCGGCTGAAATGAGTTTCCTTCGAAGGGTAGCTGGACTCTCCCTTAGAGATAGGGTGACAAGTTTGGTCATCCGGAAGAGACTCGTAGTAGAGTCATTGCTCCTGCGCGTGGAGAGGAGTCAGTTGAGGTGGTTTGGGCATCTGGTCAGGATGCCACCTGGACGCCTCCCTCGGGAGGTGTTACAGGCATGGCCCACCGGGAGAAGGCCTCGGGGCAGACCCAGGACACGCTGGAGGGATTACATCTCCCGGCTGGCTTGGGAATGCCTTGGTGTCCCCCCAGATGAGCTGGAGGAGGTGGCCGGGGATAGGGAGGTCTGGGTTTCCCTGCTTAGGCTGCTGCCCCCCGCGACCCGGATATATTGAGTAATTTCTGGGGCTCTTTATTGTATAAATGTGTATTATATAAAAATTGTGTCTATGTTTAAATGATTTTTTATGATGTGTATGTGTATTTTAAAACTGAGGTTCCCAAGAAGACTAACGACCACCAATGTAGAAGCTAAAGTGGTACCAAATAAATAAACAAAAGTAACACTTTATAACTCTCATGATATTAGAAATAAGGCTTTATGTAGCTAATATTTCAGCAACTGAACTGTCTTATACAAAGATGTAGGCTTTCACACTCTCCGACTGCAACATTACATCACTTACTTACATTAATCCATTGAGACTGCTGATGTCCAATCCAGACACATTATGTCATTAATCAGATGCAAGAAGGAGAGGCTTACACACTCCATATAATATGCCCAAATGTTTGCTCTCCATTCTCCTCTAATTGTAACATTATGATTCTACTTCCCTCACATTCCTTCTTGCTTTACTGTGTTTGTTTGCTCACTTTAACACATGCCTTTATTTCCGGCTTCACCTTATCTGCAACTTCTGCAGCCAAAGTGTGCACTCTTCAAAACAGCTTTCAGCCAGGCTTTGTGGCCAGGGGTGATTATATTATTGGGGGGATCTTTCCACTTCATTATAACCAGGAGATGCCAGACCTCAACTGTACCTACAGACCACCACCAGTGAAGTGCAATGGGTGAGTTTGTTAGATGTCGAAAGGAAATCAACATTAGACTACACACTGTGCTATGTACAGTTTGTTTAAGTAAAATACTTATTATATAGAAATTATGTAGTGTGTATTTCTATTTATTGTTATGTATAAGTCAGTCGTCATGTAATGCAGTTGTTTATTCCTGTATGCCAGTAGTGTTCTGGTGTGATCTGCACACCAGATTTAAATTTGACGAAGTATACAACCGACTTATCTGTACAATGTCTTTGCCACAAATTTGCCACATCTTGTGATTTTTCAGGATTTTTTAATTTATGGGACAGACAATTCAAACTGACAAAATTATAATATGCTATAATAATATATCCTGTGAATTATAATATTTTTATTTTCTCTTCTCTTGCTATATTTAATGTGTGTGGTGTGTGCGTCTTTGTTTGCTGTGAGGCAGATTTGATCCCATGGCTTTCCGCTGGGCGCTGACCATGAGGCTGGCAGTGGAGGAGATTAACCAGAGTCCAGAGATATTACCCAATTACACCCTTGGGTACAAAATCTTTGATTCATGTGCATACCCATTGACCGGCCAGAGGGCTGCTCTGGCTGTGTTGAATGGGCTGAGTGAGGAGCACTCTCCCACATGCAGGGATGCTTCTCCCCTCCTCGCTGTGATTGGGGAATCAGGATCTGCTCAGTCTATTGTGGTGTCAAGAATCCTACAGCCTTTCAGAATTCCAATGGTAATGGTGACTCTTTTCCTCTTGTTTTTCTCTTCTTTGTTCTTTCCCCACTCTACTTTCCATTCATGCCAACATGTGGACAGTTATCTACTGTTCTCAAGGGATTTTTTCCCGCCTACTGATTTTCCCACTGACATTTGTTGGGTTTTCTGATTACTTAAGTTATTTTATTGTGATTTGACACAATTAGCATACTATTCTGTATGTTTTACTCTTCTCTTGATTTTCCGTCTTTTCACAGATAAGCTACTTTTCTTCATGTGCATGTTTCACAGACAGAATAAAATATCCTACTTTTTTCAGAGTGATTCCTAATGATGACTATCAGGTAAGGGTTTACCTCATGAAACAGCCAAGACTAACAATTAATCAAAAGTACATCTAAGTCTAAGTCTTCTCTGTTAAAACAAGGTGAAGGCCATTTCACAGCTGTTAGTGCGATTCAACTGGACTTGGGTTGGGCTGATACGAGGGGACCATGAATATGGCCGCTTTGCTGTGCAAGGTTTACTGAGAGAATTGCAGGGTACCAAAGTGTGTGTAGCGTATCAAGAAATGATTCCCCTGCTCTACAATCGCCAGAGGGCACTGGAGATCATGCAGGTAGAACCAAAGACACAGAATCAAGTTATACGCAGCTTTACATTACAGTTAAACAACGTCTAATAGCTGATTATATACAAGTACCATTACATATCAATTTTACTTTATAAAGCACTTTTAGCACTTTATAAACAACACAGTCAACCAAAGTACTGTACATAGTTTTGAAAAAAAAACATGATTAAAATCCAGTTTAATAAATGTATGTATGTGATTTTCATGTTTAGATGTTTTGTTGTGTATATTTATTTCACTTCACTTCTTTATCTGTAAGTCTTGGATCACTCTGTATCACTAAGTTTTAACCTGCTTTCTCTTTACTTTCTGGTCTCCCTTTTGTAATGGAGGTTATGCGTAGCTCTTCAGCAAAAGTGGTGGTGGTTTTTTCAGCTGAGGGGGAGATGACTCCATTCTTGAGAGACTACATGACTCAGAATATAACTGGAATCCAATGGGTGGCTAGTGAGGCCTGGATCACAGCATCTGTCTTTACAGGGAGCGAGTATTATCCATACCTGGGAGGCACCATTGGGTTCGGTATCAAAAAAGGTTTTATCTCCGGACTCGATGACTACCTGCAGACAGTCAACCCTGTGAAGTATCCGGACAACCCTCTAGTGCAGGAGTTGTGGGAGGCTCTGTATGGTTGCAGTGCTTCTTCATCCTTTGGGTCCAAGTTGCCTCCCTGCTCAGGGTATGAATTGCCATTGAAGCAGCATTCAGCCTACACAAACACATCTAGTCCTAGAGTGGCCTATAATGTGTACAAGGCTGTGTATGCAATTGCACACTCCCTTCACAACCTACTTCTCTGTCAACCAGACAATGGGCCTTTTCATAACAACTCCTGTGCACAAAGCAACAATATTCACCCCTGGCAGGTACAGTCAGGTATTCTTCCTGTAATATTATTCCACAAAATGTTGTCTGAGTGTTTTATATTATTTCTTAATTTTCAAGCTTCAGTACTACATCCAGGAAGTGACTTTTAACATTGCTGGGGAGGAGGTGAATTTTGACCTAAAAGGTGACTCCGTACCCTATTATGACATCATCAACTGGCAGAGAGGCACAGTCGGGAACATTGAGTTTGTCAACGTGGGGTTGTTTGACGGAACCAAGCCTGCCGGAGAGGAGCTGGTGATCCAGGAGGATAGGATAATGTGGGCAGGGCATCAGAGTGAGGCAAGCTCCTCGCACTGTGTTTTTACCTTCATCAGATGTCAACTGTTGAAGTTCTGTAGGTTAAGGTGGAGGTAAGTCAGGTAGGCTAAACTAGCAGAAACTATACTAACCAGATTAGTGACTGGGTCCAGGGAGTACACTGAGACCAAGGAATAACAGGTTTAGGAATAAAAAATACAGAGGTTAGAAAACAGATTGTGTTTTGTGTGAAAGGACATTTTAATTTATTAACCAGCCCACAGTCTTTCTCTGAACATAACCTGATGTGATGTCTGATGCCAGTGTGTGTGATGTCTGTTGCCTCTAAAATGCAGAAATTTTAAATCAGTGCTAAAAAGTAACAGATACAATATAATGCTTTCACCCTAGGTGCCGGTGTCTTTGTGTAGTGCCAGCTGTCCTCCAGGGTCCCGCAAGGCTGTCCGTCGTGGGGAGCCTGTCTGCTGCTTTGACTGTGTATCATGTGACACTGGCAAAATTAGCAATCAGACAAGTAAGCTTAAAAACCAAGCCATACAAACATACATAAATCAATGTGTAATATTCATTGGGTAAATATATTTAAATACAGTTTATTTCAAATGAATAAATCTGTTTATATTTCTCTTTATTTTAGATTCAGTAGATTGTACATTTTGTCCTGATGACTTCTGGTCTAATAAAGACAGGACATCCTGCATCCCCAAGGAGGTAGACTTCTTGGCCTATGATTTGTTAGGTATAGCTATAACAGTGATCTCTGTGGTGGGTGCCTGCCTCACTATGGCTGTCTTTGGAGTCTTCTTCTATCACAGAAACACAGCCATTGTCCGTGTGAACAATTCTGAACTCAGCTTCTTTATCCTGTGTGCACTGATGCTTTGTTTCCTCTGCTCCCTGGTATTCGTTGGAGAGCCAACATTTTGGTCCTGCATGCTGCGCCACACTGTCTTTAGCATCACATTTTCACTGTGCATCTCATGCATCCTGGGGAAGACTCTGGTGGTGCTGGCTGCTTTCACTGCCACCAGGCCAGGGGACAACATTATGAAGTGGCTGGGGCCCAAGCAACAGAGGGTCATTATCTTCAGCTGCACTCTGGTGCAGGTGGTTATCTGTGCTGCCTGGCTCATCGGTGCTCCCCCTTTTCCATCCCGAAACACACAATATGAACGCTCAAAAATCATACTGGAGTGTAGCATAGGTTCCAGCCTTGCATTCTGGTGCGTTCTGGGATATATTGGTTTACAGGCATGTTTGTGCTTTATACTGGCTTTTATGGCCCGCAAGTTGCCGGGCAACTTCAACGAGGCCAAGTTCATCACATTTAGTATGCTGATCTTCTGCGCCGTGTGGTTGGCATTCATTCCTGCTTATATCAGTTCCCCTGGAAAATATGCGAACGCAGTAGAATCATTTGCCATTCTAGCTTCCAGCTTTGGCTTGTTGTTCTGTCTTTTTGCTCCAAAGTGTTACATTATTTTACTGAAGCCAGAAAAGAATACAAAACAACACCTCATGGGAAAAGAAAATAAGTGATCTTCAATAAGTCTACAATAAAATATATATACGATATATAAAATAAGTATGTTATTTAAAAGTAGCCTTGACAGGTATTGTTGTTGTTGTTGTTGTTTCATTATTAGAAAGGAACTGCTGTATGTAATTTAAGTAGCATTAAATAAGTAAGTAAGGAACTGTAATGTATATTTTGAAACAATGTCCTTTGTGTTTTAGGGAAAATACTGTATGTTGGTTTTTAGCTGTGCGTCAGATATAAATTTGTATTCATCCATGATCAATCATTTTATTATTTATATTGATAATTAACAATCACACAATATCTGTGTAAATACTGACTATGTTTATACAGAAATAATAAATACTGTAAAAATTTAAGACAGCACAATAAGATGTGCAATTGTACACAATTATAAACATAACTAGAGTTGTAATAACAGATATCATTACACCAGTGAGATTCATGCACCTGACAAGTTAATAGGTGGTGTCCCAGGGAACCTACTCAGGGCTTTAGTGAGCTGTGGTGTAGCATCGGCTACAGTGATATAGAAAGTCCCGTTGGTGCCCAGTGGGGGATGTAGTTCAAGGGAGCGTGAAGGCCCGTTAGTGGCATCGATGACTTTGTCATCCAGGCGACTCCATACCCATGATATTTGGGAAGTTTAATTGACTTTGACTGTGATGATTAAGATTAATGTCTTGTGCGTCGTATTATATAGATACAGAAATATGTAAATTAGGACAAACATTTTTCTTGAAGTTTTACATTAAAACTAGACTAAAATTAATTGACATCAAATGACTACAAATGGACCAAAACTAATTTACAATTTGATCAAATAAAAAAAATCTTCTGCCAAAATGAACACTGGTGTTGTGTGATATCTGCATTATTCACGTTCCCAGAATGTCTAACAAGTGACTCAACACTGGTAATGAGTTTTTGGAATTATCAAAGATACAGTGACTGTGTAACTGGTGTGTTGCTGTGCACCTTGTGCAATAACTGCAAAAGCAATTATGAAAAAGTGAGGTCCCGTCGTTAAAACAAGGAAATAAATTTCACATAACATTTTTATTCAATTATGCAAAGATTTAAGATTTTTTTTTAAGTCTATCTGATGTATTTTCCAGTCATGCCTTTTCTACTGTTTCTTTCAGGCTGCAGTAAAATAATGCAACATTTAGGCACAAAAATACATAGTAACAGTCCAAAACTGGAGGCTAATATAGCAAATACTTCTACAGCCACAGTGAATTTTCCAGGGGAGCTGACATAACCTGGGATAAAAGAAATCCACACAGCACAGAAGATCAGCATACTGAAGGTTATGAGTTTCGCCTCATTGAACGTATCAGGAAGTTTACGTCCTAGAAACGCCAAGATAAGGCAAAGGAAGGCCAGTATGCCAATGTAGCCCAGGACCAGGTAAAACCCAGCAGGCCATGACTCCTTACACTCCACAACAATCTAAATATGTGAAACATAAAAGTCAATCAGTATATTAAATGCAGTTTGCACCAGTTCTTAAGCTCCTTTCTGATCACAGGTATATACATTATGTGTAGGGAACATTTATGATGGCATTATATAAAATACACTGTTGTAGAAATCATATTGTAATTACTTTTCCTGATGAGGCTTGATAGGTTGGGTTCCTGAATGGGAAGGGAGGTGCACCCAACAGCCATCCAGCACAAAGACAAACCTTAGGACGAGATGGTAAGATGGACAGTTCTAAACACAAAATAAACTTTTAACACAAGTTTACAGTAACTGCCTTCCCACCTGAGGAACTGTGGTGCAGAGGATCAGAGTCCTCTGTTGAGAGGGTCCGAACAGTCTTAGAGCCCTGGAACCAGGTGCATTAGTCCGAAAGGCCAACAGCACTACAATAGTTTTAACAAGGAGGCAGGATAGACAGAGGACAAAACTGATTCCAAAAGCTGGCTGGCGGAGCCTGCACGTCCACACAGATGGCTCACCAATGAACAACAGCGAACACAAGAAGCAGAGGTTGAGTGATAGGAGAAGCATGAAGCTTATTTCTGAGTTGTTAGCCTTGACAATAGGTGTAGAGCAAAAATGGTGAAAGATTGCGGTGATTACGGTTGTCAGAACAACACCCAGCAGAGTGAGTGTCACCAGGATGATACCCATGGTGTCAGAGAAAGATAGGTATTCTTCAACCCCAGCGACACATCTAACCTTGTCGTTGTCTGACCAGTAGTAGTCCGGACATTTTGTACACTTAGTTGATCCTTTTGGGGAGAACAGCAGAGATGTTGCATGATCATCCAGAAACCCTACTCTGCAGGTGCAGTCCTTCCACACATTGATTTGCATATGTGTGTTCTTACTGATTTGCTTCATGCTAACAATCATAAGTTGTAAAAGAAAATTTATATATATATATATATATATATATAAAACAATTACCAGAACATGTACAACATACCAGTCTGATTGCTAATCTCTCCATCAGCACACGGTAAACAATCAAAGCAGCATCGAGGCTCTCTTGGGCGTCTGGCCTGCCAGCTGCCAGGTGGGCACGGAGCACTACACAAAGAAACAGGCACCTGCACAGTAATCAGATAACATTATACAATAACATGTTATAACATGATTATGGCCTCTAAGTAGATAGCATGAAAAAAATTGTCATTGACGGTTAATAATTATAAAAATGCTGTACAATGCTTTACAGATATTTTGATAGTGTCCCCTCCTGTGACTGTCCTGTTGTCCATACAATGGTGCCTTGCTCAATCTCTAGTTGTTGTTGTAATGGTGCTGAACCATCATAGCTTCCCACTTTGATAAATCTAACACCAATATGTAATTTATTATAACATGAATAACTTCTCGATCATGATTACGTAAGCATACACTTCTTTAAGTACAACAATTCACCTCATGTCACCTTTGCTGTCCTTCTGCCAGTTAATGATTTCATAGAGAGGAACTGGCTCTCCATTTGTATCAAAGTATACCTTCTCCTCAAATTGATTGGTGAAATTTACAGCCTTCAGATGATCTAGTAACTGCAAATAAGAGGAACAAAGAGAGAGCAGAACTGACCAACAGTGATACGATAACACAAAATAAATTAGTCACATGAAAGAAGATTTGGACATTTTACAGAGTGAATTTACCTGCCTAGAAGTAAAAGGTTTATGTTTTTCACACATCCCCTTGTTATGTCCTGTGGGGCCACAGTTCAATAATGTATGTAGAGCGTGGGCAACGGAATATACAGCTTTATACACATTATAGGATATTCTAACTTTAGATACATCAGTGTAACTGCTGTCCGTGGATGCAAGGTCCTCTAACCCTGTGCACACAGGCCTTTCAGCAGCAGTGTCTTCTACAGCTTCATTTTCTTGAAATCTGGCAGCTCCTGCAATCTCTAGCCTACAGCCGAATAGCTCTTCCCAGAACATGTTGACAAATTCCATACCGGGTTTGGAAGACGGGCGAACACTTAAAAGGAACTCTTTCAAGCCTGGGATTCTGACTCCAGGGAAGGAGAAGCCCAGTGTGCCCTCTAGAAGAGGGTGGAAGTGGGGTGAAGTCAGAAGTCTAGCGGTAACCCAGGCTTCACTGGCTACCCATTGTTTATCTGTCACATTTCTCTTGGCAAGCTGGAAAGGTACACACAAAAAAGTGATGATGAATGCCTAATATTCCTGCTTCATAATAGATATCATATACTGCATATATACTAAGTGTTTACCTCCAAGAGCAAATCCAGCAGTTGTCCCTCTGTGGCAAAGACTACCACAACCTGTGCAGATGAACTCTGCAAATTATCTGCCATTTCTTGTATTTCAACCGCTGTGGGTGATTTGGGGATAGTCAGATGAAATGCCACACACCCACCTTTCTGTATGAACAGATTCGAAAATGCTTGAATGCCATACTGACTGTAGTCATCCTGAAATATATAGAGAAAATTATGTTGGTTTGATCGACTGATACGAGTGAAATAAAGTTCTTATCTCACCGTGGTTCCTATTGCGGCCACCCAGAGCCAGCCAAAGAAGGTTACGAGCTCTACAAGACCTCGAACCTGAAAGAGGTCACTTGGCACAGTCCGCAAAAATGATGGGTAGATTTGCTTGTCAGTAAGACAAGTACAAGTGGCAAAATAACTCACCTGTAAGAGAGGGAACAATGACTTTAGTATTTTACATTTTAATGTGAAACAGTTTATCAAATCACATTTTCTGTGTGAAAAAAAGAAGTAGAATAGAAAGTAAGTAAGACAAGCTTGTTTTTTTACCAGAGGTACATTGAAAGGACCAAGAGTTTGAGCTACGGCTCTTGTAGGAGAAGAGGATGCAAGCCCGATCACAGCAGGCACAGGAGAACCAGCCAGACATGAGGACAGTGTTTCAGCTACCGTACTTCTATCCATTATGTTCTCTATTACATTTTCTATTCCATAATTTCTATTATTTTCTGTGCTATATTCAACACCTGTTGTAAGCATCCTTTTCTTTCTTGTGTTTTCTATTGTATTTATTTGCTTCATTTCGGTATCTCTGCCTTCTGGCATATTTAGCGTGTTTTCAGTTTTAATTTGGATCCTCTCACTCATTCCAGTGTTGGTCTTAGAGATTAAAGAAAAAAAAACTTGCAGGCTCGTGTGGACATGGTCGCAGCTGTCCATTAACCGGTAGCCTAGTTTAACACCTGGTAACAGATTCGAGTTATGGTTAATTTCCTCCACAGTAAACACCATGGTCATCATCCAGCGGAAGGCTCTGTAGTCAAAACTGCAGGAAATTAAATATGAGAGCTTATGTGTTATCAATCACAGCATATTAAAAATTAGAACATTATTTCTCACATTTCATTCATGTTATAATGTTTCAACAAGCTCAGAAAGACAAATAAAAAAAAACTGAAGCGCTAATGATATCCTCAGACTCACCCACTGCAATGTGTGAATTGGGGTTTGCAAGAGTAGTTGTGCTGTGGCCTATGGGCCAAATAATGCAGTGGGAAAAGCCCTCCAATCACAATATCCCCTTCCGACTCCAGGACCAAAGACTCACTGTCTGCCAGTTTAACACACTGAAGTATACTTGAATTAAAACTACTCTCTCTGTTAATTCCCAAACCATTCAGTCTCTGTGTTACAGTATCTTGATCTTTAACCATACCTCTCTCCAAACTTGCTTTTTCATTTTTATTCACAACATGAGCCACATCCGAAAATACAAAAAAATGAAAGCTAAATAAGGCCCAAATAAACACCCACAGAGAAGCGCCAGAATGCAGCATCCACACTGACTCCATTGACACTGTGTGAGGTGGAGATGATTCTCCAACGTCTCCCAACGAAGAAGACTATGTAAAACTGCTATGTTTGCTTCATTTAATAGGCCATGTGTCATCACCTGATCAACCAATCAAATAAAAGCAATGGCACAGAAGTAAAGAGATCTCTGGAGTATTATGGTCTTGCTAAAGATGAATCATAAAAGTCAAAAATGTTGTGCTGCTTTTTCTTGCCTTTTCTTGTAGTAACCACAACCTTTTCCTGATACAATAACGAACACAAAAAGCAAGATTGGAAAAGGGGTTAGGGTCACACTTTAGATAACACTATTCAAATTACATGAAAATAAAATGTAGCATGACATACTTTAATGTAATCACTGTAATTTATGAGACCTGTGAGGTGAAATGGGTGAACCATTGAACCATTTTTAAGCTTAAACCTTAACTGGGAGCTGGTTCCACAGGAGAGGAGCTTAGTAGCTAAAGTTTCTACCTCCTATTCTACATTTGGAAACTCAAGTAGACCAGCACTCCGAAACCAAGTCCTTAAGATAAGATGGGGCCTGATCATATAGTGCTTTATATGTGAGGAGAGGGATTTTAAACTCTATTCTAGATTTAACAGGAAGCCAATGGAGAGAAGCTAATGTAGGAGTAATATGATC
>JAUMHF010000005.1:17170927-17200763 GCA_032359275.1 Microctenopoma steveboyesi
TACTGCCTAATGTGACTCTTGGGTACAGTCTTTATGACAATTGTGCTACACTTGGTATTGGGTTCAGTGCTGCATTGTCATTGGCCAGTGGTCAAGAAGAGCAGTCTCTGCTTCAGCAGGACTGTTTAGGGACTCCCCCAGTCTTGGGAATTGTAGGTGATCCATTCTCAACATCATCTATTGCCATCTCCAATGTTCTAGGCCTGTTCAAGCTGCCTATGGTAATTTTCCTGTGCATAGTTGTCTTCGCTGTAACATGCTTTATTTCAGTTAATTATGAACTGCATTTTCATTGTCTATATTAATTGTGTGTTTCATGGTAGGTGAGTTATTTTGCTACATGTTCCTGTCTGAGCGACCGGCAAAGGTTTCCATCTTTCTTCAGAACAATCCCAAGTGATGCTTTCCAGGTGAAACACTATAAACAAAGTATTAAGGACATAAAGCACACCTGAAAATAAGTCTTACTAATTAAAAACTTTTTTGTATATAAAACATATTTAATATGTATATAATGTTTGTAAAAAAGGTGTAATTCCTCAGATATTTTTAGCACAAAATCCAATCCATTTAATCTGTATTTACTTAGGTGCGTGCTATGATTCAGATTTTAAAACGCTTTGGATGGACTTGGGTAGGTCTACTGGTCAGTGATGATGACTACGGACTCTATGCTGCCCGTTCCTTTCAATCTGACCTGAGTCAGTTTGGTGGAGGTTGTCTGGCTTATTTGGAGATTTTACCTTGGGGCAATGATCCACTTGAATACCAGAGAATTGTGGATATGATGAGACAATCCACAGCTCATGTGGTCATTGTCTTTGCACCACAGACACACGTGATTCAACTTATGGAAGAGGTTGGAGATTAATGAGTAGGGGGTTTAATGATATTTAATATTGAATGATACTTATTAATTGCATGATCTTTTAAATGTGGTTAGCTACAATTAGTTAGATGCATGCTCCTATATATGCTTGTGTGTATATCTACATTTATTATATTTGTCTTATATATGGTAAGATTTATATCTATTATAATTTATTTAAATGCACAGGTGGTAAAGAAAAATGTGACAGGCCTCCAATGGATTGCCAGTGAAGCTTGGACCTTAGCTACTGTGCTTCAGATCCCCCAACTCATGCCATACCTGGGTGGCACATTAGGCATCGCCATCCGTCGAGGAGAAATACCAGGGCTCAGAAACTTCATTTTACAAATACGTCCTGATATGTACTATGACAAAACCTATGGAAATAGTGTGGTGAGGATTTATCAGGAGTTGATCTGGTATTTCCATGAACAATATGTATTTGTGTTAAACTTTGCTTTAAATACATTTCAGGTTAGGCAGGTTTGGGAGTATACATTTCAATGTAGATTTGAACCACCTCCAGCAGGCTGGGTGGAAGCCGGAGGGACATTATGCACTGGAAATGAACATTTGGAGAATGTGGAGACTGAATTCCTGGATGTTTCTAACCTCAGGCCTGAATATAATATTTACAAGGCTGTGTATGCTCTTGCGTATGCTATTGGTGACATGCTGCACTGCGTACCAGGGAGAGGTCCTCTCAGTGGACAAAGCTGTGCTACTTTGCAAAGACTGGAGCCATGGCAGGTGTAATATCAGTTTACACTTAACCTCTATAAAGAAGAGAAGAACAATGTACATTTCAAACCATTTGTTATCTCCCCTATTTAAAGCTTATGTACTATTTGGAAAAAGTCAACTTTACCACTCCCTTTGGTGATCAAGTTTCATTTGATGAGAATGGTGATGCCTTACCTATATATGATGTTATGAACTGGGAATGGCACCCTGATGGAAGAACTATAGTACAGAGTGTGGGGGTTGTTAAGAAGTCAGCCTCTAAAGGTGAAGAACTCACACTTGATGAAGATAAAATCTACTGGAACTTTGATACTAAAAAGGTTACTTTTTTTCTTGTATTACTTGTGTATTTACTGGGTAAAATAAAGCAAAACAGTTTAGGATAACCCAAAATTCCCTATTCTTACTCTATAGCCTCCACAGTCAGTGTGTAGTCAGAGTTGTCCCCCAGGAACCCGCATAGGCAGGAAAAAGGGGCAGCCCGTGTGCTGTTTTGACTGCATCCCTTGTTCTGAAGGAAAGATCAGCAATGAAACTGGTTGGTATCCATTTTAATTTAATGCAGTATAATTGTACAGTATTATTGTTTTGTTGTGCAGAAATAGTTTTTATTTAAGATTGTGTCCCATTGTGAATATCTTGGAAAGCACATTCCCTTGGCGTGCTGTTACGTACATCAATGACAGTGATCACTGGTGGATGGCTTAGATAGATAGATATCATAACATTTAAAAAGGACCTGGAACGTTCAAAATAAAATTAACTTTTTTGCAGACTCCATGGAGTGCAGCCATTGTCCAGAGGATTTCTGGTCCAGCCCCCAGCATGACCACTGTGTTCCTAAAGAAACAGAGTTTCTCTCCTACCATGAACCTCTGGGTATCTGTTTGACATCTGCCTCACTGCTGGGCACATTTTTTTGTGCTGTTGTGCTAGGAATATTTATCTATCATCGCAGTACACCTATGGTGCGTGCCAACAATTCTGAATTAAGTTTTCTGATCTTGGTGTCACTAAAACTTTGTTTCCTGTGTTCCTTGCTGTTTATTGGACGCCCTATGCTGTGGACATGCCAGCTGAGACATGTAGCATTTGGAATCAGCTTTGTGCTTTGTGTCTCATGCATCTTGGTCAAAACCATGGTGGTTCTGGCTGTGTTCAAGGCCTCCAAACCAGGAGGCGGAGCCATACTAAAGTGGTTTGGTGCTGTGCAGCAGAGAGAAACCATTTTAGGTCTCACTTGTATTCAAGCAGTAATATGCTCCTCTTGGATTCTTTCTGCATCTCCGGTACCTCATAAAAACACTCAATACCACAACGACAAAATAGTTTATGAGTGTGTTGTTGGATCAACAGTGGGTTTTACAGTGTTACTGGGTTACATTGGTTTACTGGCTATGCTTAGTTTTCTGTTAGCTTTTATGGCACGAAATCTTCCAGACAACTTCAATGAGGCCAAACTCATCACTTTCAGCATGTTGATCTTCTGTGCTGTGTGGGTGGCCTTTGTCCCCGCTTATGTGAACTCCCCAGGTAAATATGCAGATGCTGTGGAGGTGTTTGCCATCCTGGCATCAAGCTTTGGCCTCTTGGTGGCACTGTTTGGGCCAAAATGTTACATAATCCTGCTGAGACCGAAAAGAAACACTAAAAAAGCAATTATGGCACGAGGTACAATAAATGCCTAACCTATTGTTTTTTCCTTACTAATCTCATTCTTTAGAATTCGAGAGACATGGAGAGATTATATTATAATTTATTATTTATTTATAACACCTAAGTCTAATGTTTTGTCATTTCACAGTAGGACAGTTTATATGGAAAAGGTAGAGAATTTATTTTTTCTGCTTCCATTAAGTCTTCACCAGCTTTCATCTGTTTTAGATCATAAAGTACATGGAAAAAGAAAATCTGGCATAATCATAAACTTGAAATTCTTGCATATTTTGTGTGAAAAACATACATAAAAAACATAGACAAATGAAAACCTGTTTCTGGATGATGTGTGCCAAAAGACAAAAAAAGAAAACAACTTCTAATCTAACATCAATTATGCTACATGATTTTTAACTAACTGCAATCTAGTAATTCCTTGAGGCCAAAAGCAAGTTTTGGAAAAACTCTGTTATATTTAGAGCATCTTTCAAGTGGAGTCCAAACAAAAAAACAAACACTTAAATGTCAGTTTATACAGCCTTTAATTGTTGTAAATATTGGGAACCAGAGAGACTAGTTATCATTATTGTGAAAGCTAATGGGGTTCCTAAAAAATAAACAAATAAACTGGTTTTGGGTTGGATCTCCATCAGGCCAAATATTTATTTCGCATCTTAGGCATAAATATAACAAAAGTTAAAGTCATAGTATTTAAAATGTTACCTCTCTCTATGTCAAAAGGGTAGAGTTTTTTAACATAATTTACATATTTAGGTCATAATATATATTTAATATAACCCAACCCACCGCCCATACTCTGATAGGTGTTGAGAAGGACTAAACAATGACAGACACTTTGTAGTCTTGCATATAAAACCAAGAAACCTTGCCTGAAGAATGGGAATGTATGAGTAGGGGATGGTAGTTATGGAGTACTGTCTTGACATATACTTGTTTTTATGCATCTACCTTTGCTTGTTTTTTGTTACTCCCTCCACTTTACCTTCTGTGACATCTTCTCTTCCCTCTTGTAAATTACGGAGAAAGTTTCGTCTCAATGAAATGCATAAGCCCGGTGATGTGGTGCTGGGTGGGCTGTTTGAGGTCCACTTCACGTCTGTCTTTCCTGAATGGACATTTACATCAGAGCCACAGCAGCCCAGCTGCAATGGGTAGGTTTACTGCAAGAAACTGTTTTAGTTATACAGCCTGCTCACCTGTAATTCTAAACTTAGGTTTAGTATTTAGTATACATCTATTCAGCTCTTGATGACATATTGCTTTTTAATTTATATTATGTGCGTTAGCTTTGACACTTCAGGATTCAGGGATGCTATGACCATGGCCTTTGCTATTGATGAGATCAACAAGAACTCCAACCTGCTGCCTAACGTGACTCTGGGGTACAGTCTCTATGATAACTGTGGTGCTCTTATTATTGGACTCAGTGGTGCATTGTCATTAGCCAGTGGTCGGGAGGAACAGTTTATGCTTCAGGAGAGGTGTTTAGGAACTCCTCCAGTCTTGGGGATTGTGGGTGATTCATACTCAACATTTTCAATTGCCATCTCCCACGTGCTGGGTTTATACAAAATGTCTACTGTGAGTTTCTGTAGTTGTTCCTAAAATGCTGTATTTCAATTAATTATGAACTGCATTTCAAGTGTTGAAGTATTGACAGTATCCAACAAAGATTTGTTATATACTGTTAATAAGGAACTTAAGCAGATTTTGCATTTTTCTTTTTAGGTAAGCTATTTTGCAACCTGTTCCTGTCTAACTGACCGGCAACAGTTTCCATCCTTTTTTAGAACAATCCCAAGTGATACTTTCCAGGTGAGACAGTTTGCAAGTATGCTAATTAATAAATAAAAAACTAAGATGATTACTAAATATATGTGTTGCCGTAGACCGGAATTTCTTTTGCTTAAACTTTATTATCAAGTAAGAGTGATCGTGTCTGTGAACAATACCACACATATTAACAAATATTAAACATTGTGTTCACAATAGCATGTTTACCTATCCCTTTGCATTAATATATATCCATACAGGTGCATGCTATGATTCAGATTCTAAAACACTTCAACTGGACTTGGGTTGGACTGGTTGTCACTGATGATGATTATGGACTCAGTGTTGCCCGGTCCTTTCAATCTGGGCTGGTTCAGTCTGGTGGAGGTTGTTTGTCTTATTTAGAAGTGTTGCCCTGGAACAATGATCCAAAGGAAATCAGGAGGATTGTACGTGTGATAAAGACATCAACAGCTCGTGTGGTCATGGTGTTTGTACACAAAATCCACATTATTGAACTAATGGAAGAGGTTGGAATTATAAGATAATCAAACATGTATTTTGTTAAAAAATTATATAAAAACTTGCTAACTTTTTTATTGTAAGTTATTTGATCATTGTTGCTATGTCTGTTTGGTGACACTGATTAGCTGAGTGTTGTCTCGTGTAGGGGAGTAAGAGTAGCGTTTCTTCAAAAAACTATTCAAGTAAAAGTATAAATGATGGTGCAGTAAAACTACTCATTGAAGCACATATTTTTTTTAAAATATTATTCATTGTAATGTAAATGGGGGAAATAACTTAATACTGCCCATCTCAAAATTATTATAGTGATGATAAAATAGTTACTTTTTACATGTTTTATTCAGCATGCAGGTGTGAAACAAGCATTCATTTATTCACTTAAACTCCCTTTTACATTACAAGAAACTATCTTCAATTGATTCGATTGCAAAAAATAGTTTTTGATATTCGTGCTTGTATTACAAGACAGTGGAGTTGTTATAGAAAAATCGATGTTTTCTACTCCACAGTATATTCATTTAACAGCGATAAAACATATTCTAGTGTTATTAGTTATCAAGTATACAGTAACTAATAAACCAAAGTGTGAAACCAATGCACAGGTGGTGAGGCAGGATGTGAAGGGCCGGCAGTGGATTGCAAGTGAAGCCTGGACAGCAGCTGCTGCAGTCCAGACCCCTCGTCTCATGCCCTATGTGGGTGGCACACTGGGCATAGCCATCCGTCGAGGAGAAATACCTGGGCTGAGGGATTTTCTGTTACAAATACGTCCCAACCGAATTGACCAAATAAATGAAAATTCTATGGTATGAATAAAATATTATATATTAGAATGAAATTTGAAATTATTATTTAAATGAATAATATGTTGTTTTCTTTGTATTGATGATGATTTTTAATATATTTCAGGTGAAACTATTTTGGGAACACACATTTAAGTGTAGCTTTGATTTAGCAGAAACTGGTGGAGCACTGTGCACTGGACAGGAAGATATTGAATATGTAGAGACACAGTTGTTGGATCTTTCAAACCTGAGGCCTGAGTACAATGTTTACAAGGCTGTGTACGCTCTGGCATATGCCCTGGATGATTTGCTGCGTTGTGTGTCAGGGAAAGGACCTTTCATTGGGAACAGTTGTGCCACTTTGCAAATACTGGAGCCATGGCAGGTGTGGTATCACGTTTACCTGTCCCATGGCAGATCATTCAGCATATTTGATTTGGCAAAGATTTTACCCTGAATGCTGAGCCTGAAGCAATTCTCGTTGACACCGGCAACAGGGACAAATCAGGATATGAACTATCAAAAACTGCAGCTGTCCTCACAATAGGTCTTGAGATTCACAGGGTGAAAAATATTTTTAATGAACACAAATTAAGTCAACTTGCCTTTCGAAAAACGCATTAAAAAGATTAAAGAGAGTATTTTCTTTTGCCCTGATGTAATCTCAATTGGAATTTTATTAGCTTCATTCAAAACTGATAGATAATACCAATAAGGTGATAAACAGCATTCATGTATTGTTTTATACAAGTATAACATAGTTAGTTAGTTAGTTAAGCTAACATTAAACTAGTAAGACAAAATAATTGGCTGATTTGTAGATTCTCTTAATACTCATATTGAATGTACAAAGATTGATAAATCTCTTATGTTGTCTTATTTTATGTATGCTTATCTCTTTATAGCTTGTACATTATTTAAACAAGGTCAATTTCACTACATCATTCGGGGATCAGGTGTCATTTGATGAGAATGGTGATGTCCTACCAGTCTATGACATCATGAACTGGCTCTGGCTCCCTGACGGAACAACTAAAGTTCAGAATGTGGGTGAGGTTAAGAGGTCAGCTTTCAAAGATGAAGAACTCATAATTTCTGAAGAAAAAATCTTCTGGAACTTTGAATCAAGACAGGTCATTTCAGTTATTTAATAAACAGCTGTCATTCTGTAGAATATAACGAAAACACCATGAAAACTAATATTTACTGTCCCAACAGCCACCAAAGTCAGTGTGCAGTGAGAGCTGTCCTCCAGGGACCCGTATAGCCAGGAAAAAGGGGCAGCCTGTGTGCTGTTTTGACTGCATCCCTTGTTCTGAAGGAAAGATCAGCAATAAAACTGGTTGGTCTTTGAGCTCTGATTCATTTTTTATTGTATTTTACATTCAAGAAATTACAGTAAACACCGTGCAGTATGATTTTATGCTACCAGCCTCCTCTTTTTTTTAGACTCCATGGAGTGCATAAGTTGTCCAGAGGATTTCTGGTCCAGCCCTCAGCATGACCACTGTGTTCCGAAAGAAACAGAGTTCCTCTCCTATCATGAGTCTCTGGGTATCTGTTTGACAACCAGTTCTTTGTTTGGCACTTTTATCTGTGCTGTTGTTCTGGCAATCTTCACCCATCATCGCAGCACACCAGTGGTGCGTGCCAACAATTCAGAACTCAGTTTCCTGATCTTGGTGTCACTGAAAATGTGTTTCCTGTGTTCCTTGCTGTTTATTGGTCGCCCTATGCTGTGGACATGCCAGCTGAGACATGCAGCATTTGGAATCAGCTTTGTCCTTTGTGTCTCGTGTATCTTAGTAAAAACCATGGTGGTCCTGGCTGTGTTCAAGGCCTCCAAACCAGGAGGTGGAGCCAGTCCAGTCAAGTGGTTTGGTGCTGTGCAGCAGAGAGGAACTGTTATGATTCTCACTTCTATTCAGGCAGCAATATGCACAGCATGGATTGTCTCTGCTTCACCAGCACCTCATAAAAACACACAATACTACAATGATAAAATAGTTTATGAGTGTGTAGTTGGATCAACGGTTGGTTTTTCAGTGTTATTGGGTTACATTGGTTTCTTAGCAATCCTCAGCTTCCTCTTAGCATTTCTGGCAAGAAATCTTCCAGACAACTTCAATGAGGCCAAACTCATCACCTTCAGCATGTTGATCTTCTGTGCTGTGTGGGTGGCCTTTGTTCCTGCTTATGTCAACTCACCAAGTAAATATGCCGATGCAGTGGAGGTGTTTGCCATTCTGGCGTCAAGTTTTGGTCTTTTGGTTGCACTGTTTGGACCAAAATGTTACATAATCCTGCTGAGACCAGAGAGAAACACAAAAAAGGCCATCATGGGTCGAGGAACCAATTAGCCAAAACGTAGCAGTTACAGTAAATTTAGGGTTTTTAAGCAAGGTGTATATTGCATTCAGTAGGGATCTCTTAACTTGACCAGTGTAGTACCTTTAACTGGCATTGTAACTTCAAAAAGCCTAATTTTTGGGAAGAAATGGGAAACAATAAAGCAACGGTTGTATAAATCATCATTAGTGATTTTTGCCACTTCACATTCTCCAAAATCTTTTAAAACCACTATTGCTGTTGACAGTCTCTCAAAAATATATATTTTTCTGTTTACTATAGTCTGTTGTAACTGTTAGTTTTAATTTCATTTTCTTCTCAAGTCTGTTGTATGATTGCTTGTCACTTGATATGAAAGTCATTGTTCTCCATGCTGATAGATATTTTATCTTATGTAACATGACTTCAGTACTTATTTTAATTCCAGCTTATGTAGCCAGTAATTTGGTTGAGAAAACAGCTATGCAAAGATGGGATAACATTTATGTAGTTGTTAGTATATCATTATATTAAATTTTGTTTAATAATTTGATTTAGTACAGAAGTGGTTATGGTTTTAACCTCAGCGTAAACATAATAACCCCAGCTAGCTACACATGGTCCACACTGTCCTCATCTGGATACAGTGGGAAGTTCAGGATGCACATTTCCAATTGTAAGGCAATCTTCATAATGCTATTTTTTGACAAAAAAGACGAGACATTATTTAATATGTTATAAATTATTTAGTTTTGTCTTTTGCAGTAAGACACTTTGAATATCCTGTTTGAGCTGAAACCTTAAACCACATCTACAGGAATTGCAATAGTTATATATAAATAACATGTCACTTTATCTCACAGTGTGATGCATGTCTTTAAACATTACAGAAATGCCTTGTAAAACTATCGCGTGAACATTGCACAATATGATAGTTATGGTAACAAAATGTTATTAGAGTATATTGAATGACACGAAAAAAAATGTAATAAAAAAGGTACTGAAATAATAGGCTAATGTATTTTGGATTTGTATTTTGAAATTGCAATGTGTTGTAGATGTTTAAAATGTCCTTGAAAAAGACTATATATTAAATACTTGAACTGTCACCCCTCCGATAATTTTCAACACCACCTTTTCCTGCCGTGATGGGTGGTGAGAGACGGAGCTTGCAAAGGGGTGACGTAGGCATACATATAAAATCAAGAAACCTTGTCTGAAGAACAGAAATGTGTGAAGAAGGAAGGGCAATTATGGCTGGTTTCGTTGACACACATGTGCTCTTGTTGGTTTTTTGCATTTTATCCTATTTATGCTCATTGTTGTCCTCTCATCCCTCATCTTGTAAATTACGCAAAAAGTTTCTTCTTAATGAAATCCATAAACCTGGTGATGTGGTTTTTGGTGGTCTGTTTGCAGTCCACCCCACGTCTGTCTTCCCTGATTGGACATTTACTTCTGAGCCACAACAGCCCAGCTGCAAAGGGTGAGTTTCTCACATGTGCAGCTGAATGCAAGAAAACATTATGCTGTCTGTTCAGTTTTGACATATTTTTAAAACATATATTATTAAATTGTATAATGTTTAATTGACAGATGTTTAGTTTGTTTCATGTATTTACTGATATTGTGTGTCTTAGATTTGACATTCTGGGCTTTAGGGATGCTATGACTATGGCCTCTACTATTGATGAGATCAACAACAACTCCAACCTGCTACCTAATGTGACTTTAGGATATACTCTTTATGACACCTGTGGTGCACTTATTATTGGACTCAGTGCTGCATTGTCACTCACCAGCGGTCAAGAAGAAGAGTTAATCCTTCAGGAGAGCTGTTTAGGGACACCCCCAGTCCTGGGGATTGTGGGTGATTCTTACTCAACAATTTCTATTGCCATCTCCCATGTGCTGGGTTTATACAAAATGCCTATTGTAAGTTTCTTTTCTTCTATGTCATATATTGTTGTATTTCTTTGTAGTACATTAGAATTGATAATCTTGACATTTAAGTATAAAAAACTTACTTCCATATAATGTGTAACTTCAGTGCATTTTGTTTGTTTTTTTTTTATAGGTCAGTTATTTTTCAACATGTTCCTGTCTGACTGACCGGCAACGGTTCCCATCTTTCTTTAGAACAATCCCAAGTGATGCTTTCCAGGTAGAAAAGACAAAATTCCTTCAATATAGGTCAATTATAATTTGGTTATATAATGCAAAATCACAATAGAATAATTTCAAGACACTTTTTTATTTATAGAGAAAAGCAACAGAATTGTTTAAGACAGCACAAGCATTTAGATACAAAATATTTTAAATATCATTTTTTGCAGAGTGTGCAACAAAAATATATATGATTTGTAACAGCAGTTGACTGTGTATTCAATTGTTGATCTATCCCATGATCCAAATATATCCATGCAGGTGCATGCTGTGATTCAGATTCTAAAACACTTCAACTGGACTTGGGTCGGACTGATTGTCACTGATGATGATTATGGACTCAATGTTGCCCGGTCTTTTCAGTCTGCCCTGATTCAGTCTGGGGCAGGTTGTCTGGCCTACCTAGAGGTGTTACCACGGGGCAATGATCCAAGGGAATTCAAGAGGATTGTACACTTAATAAAAACATCAACAGCTCGTGTGGTCACGGTGTTTGTACAAAGGACCCAAATTACTGAATTAATGGAAGAGGTTAGAATTGAAATGCAAAATTACGAATTATATTGTAAATTTGTCTAAGAAAAATTCACTGGCCAAACTCGTGTCGATTATTATCAGTTTCAAATTTCATTTTGTACAAAATGTCAGCCACAATTGGATCCATAAGTAGTAGTAGAATCTCAAAACATAATTTAAAATAGTTGAATAGAACCTAAGCAATTATTATATAATTCTAACTTTTGTATGAAATAGGTTTTAGCATAAATCAATGTTTACAACAAACTGAATCATGTTGAAAAGTCGGGTTTTGCATTATGATGAACATACTGTAAACTAGTAAAATGGCAGTAGTCAATAGTAGTTGTAAGTTTGTAATTTACAGACTGTGTCAAGTGTAATTGCAAGTAATACGGTTTATCTATAAATATGTAGGTGGGGCTTTGCATAAAATGTATTTTTATGTGATACAATGCACAGGTAGCGCGACAGGATGTGATAGATCGCCAGTGGATTGCAAGTGAAGCCTGGACAGCAGCTGCAGTCCTCCAGACCCCGCGCCTCATGCCGTACCTGGGTGGCACACTTGGCATTGCTATTCGTCGAGGAGAAATACCAGGGCTCAGGGATTTTCTATTACAAGCACACTTTGATCAAGATAACAATAACAAATATGAAAATAATATTGTAAGAGTTTAATTTTACTCAATACTGCAACACTGATTAACACTAATATTGAAAAAATAATAACTGTGTATATTGTAACTTTTGTTAATCTAAAATCTTTTAATACATTTCAGGTGAAACAATTTTGGGAACATACATTTAAGTGTAGCTTTGCAGCAGAAACTGGTGGAGCACTGTGCACTGGACAGGAAGATATAAAAAATGTGGAGACAGAGTTTTTGGATGTTTCTAACTTAAGATCTGAGTACAATGTTTACAAAGCTGTTTATTCTCTGGCATATGCCCTGGATGATTTGCTTCGGTGTGAGCCAGGGAAAGGGCCGTTCTGTGGGAACAGCTGTGCCACTTTGCAAAGCCTGGAGCTATGGCAGGTACATCACTTTAGACCTGTGTATGGTTTGAATACTACTTCACAGGGTATTTGCTGCATATTGTTTACTAGTGTAAAATTTAATTCATGTATTAATTGCACTGGTACACAGTATATTAGGTATAGGTATATAGGTATAGGTATAGGTATTAGTTATATAAGGTTTTAATATTCCCCTGCTGAAATTCAATAGTTAATAAGTGTTGCCCAAATTGTTTTAGTCCTCTGAATATTTAGAGAAAGTAAATAGAGCTTTACCACCTTAATGTTTTATGTATTTTAAGTATCCTTATCATCCATTTGTAGCTTGTGCATTATTTGCAAAAGGTCAATTTCACTACATCATTCGGGGATCAGGTGTCGTTTGATGAGAATGGTGATGTCCTACCAGTCTATGACATCATGAATTGGCAGTGGCTCCCTGATGGAAAAACTAAAGTTCAGAATGTGGGTGAGGTTAAGAGGTCAGCTTTCAAAGATGAAGAACTCACAATTTATGAGGACAGAATCTTCTGGAACTTTGAATCAAGACAGGTAATTTCAGATTGTTCAGGTATGCCTGATTTTGTGCAATGTCCATGTACATTTAACATAAAATAACGTGGTTACATTTCTCCAAACAGGCCCCACAGTCAGTGTGCAGTGAGAGCTGTCCTCCAGGTACCCGCATGGCCAGAAAAAAGGGGCAGCCCGTGTGCTGTTTTGACTGCGTTCCTTGTTCTGAGGGAAAGATCAGCAATAAGACTGGTTGGTTTCCATCCTTCGATATTTGCAGTGTTAGTGATTGACACGTTATTAACTTTGCAGTTAAACTTTATTTTGTGTAGCTAATGTAGTAAAATTACATACATGTTTTGATCATAAAAGGAAGATGTCAGGGACCAAGCAGTACGATGCAGGACACCAGGTGTTGCAAAAAGTAAACCATATTTATTCAGAATTAACTCAATGCCAAAGTGCAAAAATAGGACAATAAGGCTCTCGAGCAAACTGAGGTCAACTGAATAAAAACAACGAAAACCACCAGCCTCTCCTAATAAGCATGACCAGAAAATATATAGACATGGGCTAGCCCAACAAAACCCACAGGGGACAAACAATCTAACAAATCCTCAAACATATTCAAATAACCCCAGAACCCTGGTTGGTTCCCCCTCCTGGGCCAAAGGTGGCCTCTCCCACTTGAGGCCAGCTGCGACGGAAGGCCAGGAGGGGACTCACCACCACAGAAGATTAGTTTTTATTACTTTCATATTACCACATTTGTCTCGATTTAAGGTTGAAGACTATTATTTGTGTAACATTGTAAATGTTTTTGAGTCAGTAAGTGAAGACAGTTGCACTTATGAAAATCCCAGATAGAATAAAACCTTTTTGAGAAATAATAGACACATAATATATTCAAGTTTAGTTATACATTTGTAGCATCCAGATATTTATACTTTACTTTAAGGATAATATTGTGAAAATTGTGTAGTAAATATGCATCACTAACCCTTTTTTTATCAGACTCCATGGAGTGCACCAGTTGTCCAGAGGATTTCTGGTCCAACCCTCAGCGTGACCACTGTGTTCCTAAGGAAACAGAGTTTCTCTCTTACGGTGAACCTCTGGGGATCTGCTTGACAACCGCCTCTCTGCTGGGCACATTTATCTGTACTGTTGTCATGGGGATCTTTATTCATCATCGCACAACACCCATGGTTCGCGCCAACAATTCAGAACTCAGTTTCCTGATCTTGGTGTCACTGAAACTGTGTTTCCTGTGTTCCTTGCTCTTCATTGGTCTTCAAGAATTATGGACATGCCAGCTGAGACATGCAGCATTTGGAATCAGCTTTGTGCTTTGTGTTTCATGCATCTTGGTTAAAACCATGGTGGTTCTGGCTGTGTTCAAGGCCTCCAAGCCAGGAGGTGGAGCCAGTCCAGTCAAGGGGTTTGGTGCTGTGCAGCAGAGAGGAACAGTTATGATTCTTACTTCTGTTCAGGGAGTAATATGCACAGCATGGATTGTCTCTGCTTCACCAGCACCTCATAAAAACACACAATACTACAATGATAAAATAGTTTATGAGTGTGTAGTTGGATCAACGGTTGGTTTTTCAGTGTTATTGGGTTACATTGGTTTCTTAGCAATCCTCAGCTTCCTCTTAGCATTTCTGGCAAGAAATCTTCCAGACAACTTCAATGAGGCTAAATTTATCACCTTCAGCATGTTGATCTTCTGTGCTGTGTGGGTGGCCTTTGTTCCTGCTTATGTCAACTCACCAGGTAAATATGCAGATGCAGTTGAGGTGTTTGCCATCCTGTCATCAAGTTTTGGCCTTTTATTGGCTTTATTTGGACCAAAATGTTACATAATCCTGCTGAGACCAGAGAGGAACACAAAAAAGGCCATAATGGGTCGAGGAACCACTAAGTCATAGATAGATGCATCAAAGAGAAGACATAATAACATTTATAAATACAGCACTTCTGTAAATTGTGTTACAAAGTGCTTCAATTGAATAATTAAACAAAATATAAAGCAACAATGCAGCAATAAACAATCATAATAATATGACCAACAAGTCAGTAAAAACTAAAATCATAATAGATTCAAAAGATTTTGCTGACTCTGTCGATCTAATATTCACAGGTAGGTCATTTCAAAGTTTAGGGGCTCTAACAGCAAAACCTCAATCATCTCTACTTTAAAATTGCACCTCAGGAACATGTAGACCGCTGTTAGAGGATCTCAGATTACATGCATAGGGTTACTAACAGGTCAAATCAATCACCCTGGCTTTAAAGGTCAGCAAAAAAATCCTAAAATCAACCCTAAAACATACTTGAAATCCTTCATCAGTGGTAACAAACGTGCTGCACTGTCTGAAGATAAATGTTTGGAATTTCTTAATGCTGGTAATAGTGTCTCACTTGGAAAGCATCACTTGGGATTGTCCTGAAGAAGGATGGGAATCGTTGCCGATCAGTCAAACAGGAACATGTTGCGTAATAACTCACCTTTGAAGAAATGTACTCATTTTCAATCAAATGTATTTTTTTTATTTCTTGTAGAGCAGTAATGTTATTATTCAGTATAAACATGAAAATGAAGTGAGGAACTTACAATAGGCATCCTGTATAAACTTAGCACATTGGACATGGCAATAGAAAATGTTGAATAGTGATCCCCCACAATCCCCTTCTTGTTGCCCCAGCAGACAGCGGCAAAACAATAAGTTCTAACATCTTGGTGAGCACATTAAAGGACCTGGATTTCCTTAAAAAGTAGTGACCGCTTCTTGTAAACCACCTCTTTTTCAATTCACTCTGTTGTTGAGGTAAACTCCTAGCTGTTATAGAGAAACTCCAGAAAACTGTCTGCAGTGTAAGACATACATTTTGATGAAACAAAAAAAAATAAAGACGTTGTTTGTGGAAATTATTTTACTTTTTAATTGCCAATTTTTTTATGAGAGTCTTTAAAAAGTGTTACCTTAGGCATAACCTGACTAAAAAATTCAAATCATGTGACTGATTAAAAAAAAATATTAAAATAAATGAAAAAATGTTAAGAAATAATTATATGTGAACATGAGACAAACAATTATGACATAGCTTAAATGAAGCTGTACAGCATTCATTTTGACTTAACACATTGAATTCAATGTGTTTTTAAATATTTGAGCCCAAAGTATAGATGATGTGTGATGTCTGATACCAGAAGAATGTGTTCAGTGAGGGAAGACAAAATAAGAAAGTCCTGTCTGCACAACCTGCGCCCTGATAGGTGAAGAGAAAGAAAACAATAACTGAAAGCATGCGAGGCGATGACATGACCCTGCATATAAAACCACAACCGCAGCAAACCTCGTTCAAAGAACAGAGATGTAGAACAGTTATGGGGTTGGTTCTTCACACGTATTTCAGCTTTTGTGCCTACTTTATTTTGTTCATTTACACCGAGGGCTCAGAGCCATCTTCTCATTTGACCTCTTGTAAATTACAGAGACCATTTTATTTTAATGAAATGCACCGGCCTGGTGATGTAATTCTAGGTGGGCTGTTTGAAGTCCACTACACCTCTGTCTTCACTGAGAGGACATTTACATCACAGCCACAGCAGCCCAGCTGCACAGGGTGAGTTTATCTCTCTCCCCTTCTCTCTTTATATATATTTATATATATATTCACACACAACTAGCACTGTCATATAAATTTTACTGGTGCTTTTGTTTTTAAGTTTTGATACCCTAGGTTTTAGACATGCTGTTACCATGGCCTTTGCTATTGAGGAGATAAACAACAATGTTGATTTGCTGCCAAACGTGACTCTGGGATATACTCTTTATGACAATTGTGGTGCACTTGTAATTGGGTTCAGTGCTGCACTGTCATTGGCCAGTGGTCGAGATGAGCTGTTTCTGCTTCAGCAGGAGTGCTTGGGCACTCCTCCAGTCCTGGGGATTGTGGGGGATCACTATTCAACATTTTCTATTGCCATGTCCAATGTGCTAAGTTTATACAGGATGCCTATTGTAAGTTCCTCACTTCATTTTCATGTTTATACTGAATAATAACATTACTGCTCTACAAGAAATAAAAAAAATACATTTGATTGAAAATGAGTACATTTCTTCAAAGGTGAGTTATTACGCAACATGTTCCTGTTTGACTGATCGGCAACGATTCCCATCCTTCTTCAGGACAATCCCAAGTGATGCTTTCCAAGTGAGACACTATTACCAGCATTAAGAAATTCCAAACATTTATCTTCAGACAGTGCAGCACGTTTGTTACCACTGATGAAGGATTTTCTTGTATGTTAAAAGTTAAAGCAATTGCGTCCTCTCATTCCTCCAATTTAATGTATCCACATAGGTGCGCGCTATGATTCAGATTCTGAAACACTTCAGCTGGACCTGGGTAGGCCTACTGGTCAGTGATGATGATTATGGACTCTATGTTGCCCGGTCCTTTCAATCTAGCCTTCGTCAGTCCGGTGGAGTGTGCTTGGCTTACCTGCAGGTGCTGCCTTGGGATAATGACCCAAGTGAACTCAAGAGGATTGTGCATTTGATGAAGACTTCAACAGCTCGTGTGGTTATGGTGTTTGCACACGAAATCCACATGATACAACTAATGGAAGAGGTTGTAATTAAAACTTTTTTTAAGAATTCATGACTTTGGGACACATATGATTAATTATTGTTTGTTATTTGTCGGCAGCAAAATTCATTCACCAAAGACATGTTGACTTCTGTACAAGAATAACCTCAATGCTCTTAAAATGTTAACTGTTTCTTTTTATTCCATTAAGTTTTCCAACTTTGCCAACTGTGGAAGTCCACAGTGGTGGACATAATATTCTCTTGAGTTATGTGGCAGCCATTGGTACAGTTTTTGAGACTTTACAACTTACTACTGGATAAATAAACTAGGTGGTGAGGCAGAATGTGACAGGACGACAGTGGATTGCAAGTGAAACCTGGGCAGCAACCTCTGTGCTCCAGACCCCACGCCTCATGTCATCCCTGAACGGCACACTGGGTGTTGCCATACGTCGAGGAGAAATACCAGGTCTCCGAGAATTTCTATTACAGATACGGCCTGACAAAAATGTTAACAACAGCATTGGAAATAGTTTGGTAAAAGTTTAATTCTCCTTTTGAATGTAATCTAAAATTGTCTGAATTATATACAGAAATTGATGTTATGACTCTGCTTAAAATAAACTTCAGGTCAAACAGTTTTGGGAGCATACATTTCAGTGTAGCTTTGCACCACCTCCAGCAGGTTGGTTGGAAAAAGGTGGTACACTGTGCACTGGGGATGAAGATCTAGAGAATGTGGAGACAGACTTTTTGGACATTTCAAATCTCCGGCCAGAGTATAATGTTTACAAGGCTGTGTATGCTCTAGCATATGCCCTGGATAGCATGCTAAAATGTGAGCCAGGGAGAGGACCTTTCAGTGGGAGCAACTGTGTCACTTTGCAAAAACTGGAGCCATGGCAGGTCTGACATAACTTTACAATCCACCTCTTTGTATTTTAAGTACAAATGCTACAGCATATAGTACAGTCATCTCCACTTAAGTGCACATCGCTTAAATGCACGCTGTGTTTAGCTGCACGTGACTTTAAGCTTTTTCTGTAATCTTTGTGTATAGGACAATATCTTCAAATAAGTGCACTAGCAAGCGGATTGTGCACTTCAACATCCGGTAAAGAGGACTTGCATGCACCCTTATAAGGTAAAAGTGTCGGTAACGGTTTCTGCAATACTGACCCTATTTTTACTTGATATCGGAATGATACCAAAGCTTGTAGTGTAGCACACCACTACTGCATGGGCCAAATCAAGTAGTTAACAAGCAATGTTAATTGACACATTCAAATGCAACATTTTTTTGATTTTTTTTAATTTGAAACATCAAATTAGCATGCGACACTGGCAGACAAAGGCAGATCGTTCATGTGCTGATGTCCAATCCAGCTACTGTACTGAGACCTAGCGGTATCCAGTGCTGTGTAGGTGCATGCCGTAGTCAGTTTAGTGGTGTTCTTATGTAAATGTCTTCTAAGAACTGCCAGTCCATGAAACAAAATCAATTAGTCTTACAACTCAACTGTGATAAGTCAAAAGTGTTTGTTGATCTGCTATATTTTATATTCATTTATACTATATTAGTTAGTCAACAGCACTGACATCACTCATTTTTAGTACATGCGTAACAGAAGCGCACAGTTTTTTTGCTATTGTAGATTTTGTTGTGCACTTAAGCAGAGTCGACTGTACTATATGAATAGTTTGAAGATTTATTCAATACAAAGTATTAATATAAACATTGTGTTATATGTGCAGAAGTAAAATGTTTATATTATCACCAAGATAAAAATAGTAATAAATTATTAATTATTATTAAATTAAGTTTCACAATGTGTCTGAGTTTAATGCTGATAATTTAAAATGAATGTATGTTTTGTATGTTTGCTTCGCTTTATAGCTTGTACATTACTTGCAAAAGGTCAACTTTACCACCTCATTTGGTGATCATTTGTCGTTTGATGAGAATGGTGATGTCCTACCAGTCTATGACATCATGAATTGGCAGTGGCTCCCTGATGGAAAAACTAAAGTTCAGAATGTGGGTGAGGTTAAGAGGTCAGATCTCACAATTTATGAAGAAAAAATCTTCTGGAACTTTGAATTCAACCAGGTTATTTTTGCATGTTCAGAAATGTCTCATTTTATCAATGTGCAGTAAAATAACTCTTCTAAGATAACTTCTTTCTTCAGCCACCCCGGTCAGTGTGCAGTGAGAGCTGTCCTCCAGGTACCCGTATGGCCAGAAAAAAGGGGCAGCCTGTGTGCTGTTTTGACTGCGTTCCTTGTTCTGAGGGAAAGATCAGCAATAAGACTGGTTGGTTTTCATATTTCAGTATACTTACTGAAAGAATTATATAAATAATAAATATATATCATGTTTTTTACTTCTTTTGTCAGACTCCACAGAGTGCACCAGTTGTCCAGAATATTTCTGGCCAAGTCGTCAGCGGGACCATTGTGTTCCTAAGAAAACAGAGTTCCTTTCTTATTATGAGCCTCTGGGAATCTGCTTGACATCCGCGTCTCTGTTGGGCACATTTATCTGTGCTATTGTCCTCGGTATCTTAACATATCATCGTTATACACCCCTGGTGCGTGCCAACAATTCAGAACTCAGTTTCCTGATCTTGGTGTCTCTGAAACTGTGTTTTCTCTGTTCACTACTTTTTATTGGACAACCCAGATTGTGGACATGCCAGCTGAGACATGCAGCATTCGGAATCAGCTTTGTGCTTTGTGTCTCATGTATATTAGTCAAAACCATGGTGGTTCTGGCTGTGTTCAAGGCCTCCAAGCCAGGAGGTGGAGCTATTCTGAAGTGGTTTGGTGCTGTGCAGCAGAGAGGAACAGTTCTAGTTCTTACTTGCATTCAGGCAGCAATATGCACAGCCTGGATCGTCTCTGCTTCACCAGTACCTCATAAAAACACTCAATACCACAATGACAAGATAATTTATGAGTGTGTGGTTGGGTCCACAGTTGGTTTTGCAATGTTATTGGGTTACATTGGTTTACTGGCCGTTATCAGCTTTCTTTTAGCATTTCTGGCAAGAAATCTTCCAGACAACTTCAATGAGGCCAAACTCATCACTTTCAGCATGTTGATCTTCTGTGCTGTGTGGGTGGCCTTTGTTCCTGCTTATGTCAACTCCCCAGGTAAATATGCAGATGCTGTCGAGGTGTTTGCAATCCTGGCATCAAGCTTTGGCCTCTTGGTGGCACTGTTTGGACCCAAATGTTATATAATCTTAATAAGACCAGAGAGAAACACAAAGAAGGCCATAATGGGTAGAGCTGATAATAAGTCTTAAAGGACCCTTTTATTTTATTAGATTATTAATTCATATTTGTCAATTTTAATGTATCTTGTCATTAAATAAAGTTAATCTTATCCACTTTGTGTTTTGCATTTAAGCAGTGAATTTAATAAATAAAAGATAACTCTTTCAGCAGTAATGAACGTAGAAATCTAATTTACTTTAAAATATTTTGCTTTACTTCTAACTATGTTACTGCAAATGCCACCTAAATCAGTTCTATTATTGTTAATATTCTTTGGAATCATTTGATGGTTGGATTTTCTTTTTCACATTTTAGAAAAAAAATAGGAAATTTCAATTGAATAACCAGATTAAATGGTGGTGGTCAAAGGTCAGATGCCTGTGATAATATATGAAAAACACCTGAACATTGTGTATTCCCATCTTCCTATTATTTGGCACTATTTTTCCAATTGGGGAGATCTTTTGATTTAATATTGGTGAGTTAAACGCTCAAGATTCCTGTGACCTCACATCCTTTCTTTTCTTGTGAACCTAATATCACAGAAATGTCTTGCAGAGGTTTTATAAAGGAGTTGAGACTGCGTGTTCTTAAACTTCATGAATCCGGGTGATGGAGCTAGCATTTTTAGTTTAGTTGCAGTTCTGTGGGAACAGTGCCCACACCAACTTGTCTTTGTGGTTGTCTATGGAAAAGTATTCTCCATAAAACTGAAATTATAGACTTACTGCTTGGGTTCAGGTAACTGCATTCAGTAGTGATCAGTATGTTGCTGCCACTGAGAGGCTACAAAAATGTGACCAGTCTTACAATCAATCAATCAATCAATTTCCAGGTAACAACTGGCATAATATATCCTGTCAGTTGTTACAGCCACCCAGCAATGTGGAATTTAGAAAAGAAGCTGAATACATTCAGTAGAGGGACATATGGATCATAAACAGATGAAGTCTGAGCTCCTTTTGACAATGGTCAACTACATAAGTTACCATTAACCCCTTTAAAAGCAAAAACATGAAGATCCCAACATAAAGTCATGAAAACAAGCCTTGCTGGCTAGAAACTGTCTCAGATCAGAAAATCACTCAAATGAAATGCATTTAGGCCCTGCCCCTGATAAAGCTTCCTCTCTGATGGGTGGTGTACAAAATTAAACAATACTGCAAGTCAATAAAAAGACGTGACACAGCGATGAAGGTAAGGACTAGACCCTGATAAGCGGTAAACTGGAGGAAAGTCATGTGGGCTTTTTTACATACGAAACTACTTTGGTTCACATTGCGTCATGTTTTCTCTGCTGGGTCCTCCCCTGTTTATCCCTTTTCCTGCAAGTTACAGGGACAGTTTCACCTAAACGGGATACATAAGGCTGGAGATGTGATTCTGGGTGGGCTGTTCGAAATGAACTTCTTTGCTGTTTTTCCTGATATGTCTTTTACCTCAGAGCCACGGCAGCCTACCTGCCATGGGTGAGTTTCTTTATTAATGTATTTAATTATGTGATTATTATTAATATTACTGCTGTTGCTTTTTGAAAGGCCTCCACTATAAAAACACTGTGCAAACAGTTCAGGGTGGCAAAGTGTATTTGTCAATAGTTAACTGTGGCATTTTTGTGTTAGTTTTGATGTTCTAGGATTTAGGCTGGCACAGACCATGGCCTTTGCTATTGATGAGATCAACAGAAACTCCAACCTGCTGCCTAACCTGACTCTGGGATACAGTCTGTTTGATAATTGCAATGTACTGGGAATTGGATTCCGCGCATCATTGTCTTTAGCCAGTGGTCAAGAAAAACAAGTTATATTACATGAGACTTGTGAAGGAGCCCCTCCAGTCCTGGGGATTGTGGGTGAATCTTCTTCCACACGTTCCATTGCCATCTCTAGTGTCTTAGGTTTGTACAGAGTACCGATGGTAAGTTCTCCTCCTTAAAACCTAAATAATAGTATGTTGGATGAATTTGGTTCAATTTTAAATTAGATGTACAATAATATTTGATGATGAGTAGTCACTCTTATACATACCAGGTAAAGATTTGGAAAGTTATGGGGATGAACATCTGTGTTTTTCATAGGTGAGTTATATTTCCACATGTTCCTGCCTGAGTCAGCGACAGAAATTTCCATCTTTCTTTAGAACAATTCCAAGTGACTCTTTTCAGGTGAAAATTTTTGGTCCAAATGAAAGTGCATAAAGTAAACAATGTAAAAAAGTGTACACTGTTTTCACATTGTAGATAGAATCACCCAGTGTTTATTTCAGCCTTTCAGCCTCATCCCTCCACACTTTATTGCTTTAGGTTAGTGCTGTGATTCAGATCTTAAAACGCTTTGGATGGACCTGGGTTGGGCTGCTGGTCAGTGACGATGACTATGGGGTGCACGTTGCACGCTCCTTCCTGTCTGACATGAATCCGTCCAGTGGAGGTTGTCTGGCCTACTTAGAGGTTTTGCCATGGGGTGAAGACCCCACTGAATTGAGGAGAATTGTGGGTGTTATGAAGAAATCCACAGCTCGTGTTGTCATTGCATTTGCAGATGAGAGTCACATGATTAATGTCATGGAGGAGGTGAGGATTGACTTACAACTTAATTATAATTAGGTATGAATAATTCATTTAATTATTTACTTCAAATATGCCAACAGGCAGATTAATAACACACTTAAAAGTGGGATCAGTCAATCAAAAATCAGTCATAAAGTCCTGTTACAGTGATATGCAGAAGTAAACCCAAACATATGTGTATCATCACACTCTACTTTAGTGCAATAGCAGAATAAATGTTAATATTCAGCGTAATACACAGGTGGTGCGGCAGAATGTGACAGGCCTGCAGTGGATTGCCAGTGAAGCTTGGACATCGGCTGCTGTGCTTCAGACGCCCCGTCTCATGTCGTACCTGGGCGGCACACTGGGTATTGCTATACGTCGAGGAGAAATTCCTGGGCTCAGAGACTTTCTCTTACAAATACGTCCTGACTTTCACCAAAACAGTGCCAACGAAAAGAGCTTGGTGAGCGTTGATTTTGAGTAGTCTGATGTGGTATTTGTAGGGAAACTGTGTTGCCTTTGTGTATAACTATATAAATATATTTTAGGTAAATCAGTTTTGGGAATACACATTTGAGTGTAGGTTTGCACCCGCACCAGCAGGTTGGGTGGAAGAAGGTGGAGCATTATGCACTGGACAAGAAAGTTTAGACAATATGGAGATTGAGTTCTTGGACATTTCAGACCTTCGGCCAGAATATAATGTCTACAAGGCTGTGTATTCTCTGGCGTATGCGCTTCATGACATGCTGCAGTGTGAACATGGGCGAGGGCCTTTCAGTGGGCACAGCTGTGGCAGTTTGCAAAAACTGGAGCCATGGCAGGTTGGTTATACGAATACATTTTTAGTTTTCTTCTGGTGTAGTATTTGGGCAATTATATTGTAATACGTTTTCAATTAATTAAACACAATAAGTATTTAATAATAGTTGAAAGGATAGCAGAAATAACTACATTATCACACAAGGTATGTTTGAATCATGATTCTTCACATTAGGACTAGAATTGGAAATGCCATATACTTAATCTATATTTGTAAATTTGCAATGATAAAAACTTAGTTTTTATCATTGAACATTGGAGGTGCTGCTGTGTTCATGTTATTTAAATATAGATTTATTTTAATTTTGCTTTCCTCTGTCCTTTCTTTGGATTGTCATAGCTTGTGTATTATTTGGAAAAGGTCAACTTCACCACATCATTTGGTGATCAGGTGACATTTGATGAGAATGGTGATGCTTTACCAATTTACGATATCATGAACTGGCAGTGGCTCCCTGATGGAAGAACAAAAGTTCAAAGTGTAGGGGAGGTTAGGAAGTTGCCTTTCAAAGGTGAAGAACTGACACTTGAGGAAGACAAAATCTTCTGGATCTTTGAATCCAAAAAGGTTCATTGTAATTTTACAAGATCACAGTTTTGTAGATAAATTTGAATTGAAGAAATTAATAAATTTGAATTGAATAACATGTATTTTTTTCTCCATAGCCACCCCATTCAGTGTGCAGTGAGAGCTGTCCTCCCGGTACCCGACTTACCCAAAAGAAGGGGGAACCTGCGTGCTGTTTTGACTGCATTCCTTGTTCTCAGGGAAAGATTAGCGCTGAGCGCGGTTGGTATTCAGTTTTACTCAAGTCAGTTTGGATGTATGATGTAAACGTGTAGTGTGAGAACACACAAAAATTGTGACCCAAGAAATTATGTTGTATAAAACGAAGATTTAACATTATGAATAATTGACCGGTGAGTATTCAAACAGAAATAAAATTAAAGGACATTTCACCTTGTTATAGAAGATTTAATATGATCAATGCCACAAATTTGTTTAAATTGGATTTTTGACAACTTTATAGCTAAAAATCATAGTATTTCTTCTTTACTGTATCCATGACAAAACGTTGTGTTTCTAAATCTTCAAACCTTCTGATAATTTTCAGGTTTAACAGAAAATATCAGATTTTCCATGTGGTCTCCTGCATTTGAACCCCACTGTCTCTCACCTCATCAACATACATACATTTATTATAGACTCCATGGAGTGCACCAGTTGTCCAGAGTATTCCTGGTCCAGCCCTCAGCGTGACCAGTGTGTTCCTAAGAAAAGTGAGTTCCTCTCCTACCACGAACCTCTGGGTATCTGCTTGACAACCGCCTCACTGTTGGGCACATGTATGTGTGCTGTAGTTTTGGGGATTTTCGTTTATCATCGGCAAACACCTATTATACGAGCCAATAATTCAGAACTTAGTTTCCAGCTATTGCTGTCACTTAAACTGTGTTTTCTCTGTGCACTGCTGTTTATTGGACAACCCAAACTATGGACATGCCAATTGAGACATGCAGCGTTTGGAATCAGTTTTGTGCTTTGTGTCTCATGTATCCTGGTCAAAACCATGGTGGTCCTGGCTGTGTTCAAAGTGTCAAAGCCAGGAGGTGGATCTAGTCTGAAGTGGTTTGGTACCATACAGCAGAGAGGAACAGTTTTGGGTCTTACTTGTGTACAAGCTACAATATGCACTGCCTGGATCATCTCTGCTTCACCAGCACCTCATAAAAACACTCAATACTACAATGACAAGATCATTTATGAGTGTGCAGTTGGATCAACTTTTGGTTTTACTGTGTTACTGGGTTACATTGGTTTTCTGGCTGTTCTCAGTTGTTTGTTAGCATTTCTGGCAAGAAATCTTCCAGATAGTTTTAATGAAGCCAAACACATCACTTTCAGTATGTTGATCTTCTGTGCTGTGTGGGTGGCCTTTGTTCCTGCTTATGTCAGCTCCCCAGGGAAATATGCAGATGCTGTCGAGGTGTTTGCCATCCTGGCATCAAGCTTTGGCCTCCTGGTGGCACTGTTTGGGCCAAAATGTTTTATAATCCTGATGAGACCAGAGAGAAACACAAAGAAAGCAATCATGGGTAGAGGTCACACAAATTATTAAATTACCTATGAAGTCCTTCAACCTATACAATCATCCAGGTCTTTTTTCTCTACCGTCTTATATGATCAAAAAAACTGATAGGACATATTTGCAATATATATGGAGATTTATATTATATTGAAATAATAATTTATTACTAATACTTTTAAATTACCAATCTCCCTAATTGAAATTATTGACTTATAGAATTATAGATTATATTTTTTTTTGTTAGAAATGCAAAAAATGTCTTTGTTCTTTGTTCAGTTCTTTGTTCAAAAATCAGCAGGGTTTAAATATTTTTGTACCGTAGGTATTTCTGTTTTTATCTGCTAGCTACCTACTGAAATTGATTAATCATACTTCATCATACTTGTTAAGCAACCAGGTACTTGTCATCGCTATACGTACCCACTGTCTATCATGTAATTTGCCACTTAGTCTGATAATATTCACCTGTACTTTCACAATAAAACAGAAGATGTACTTATCTCCTCCGCTCTGATATTTTTTATTTGCTCAGCCCTGTGGGAAATTTTTCTTCTGCTGTATGTATAGCCAAAACTACATACTTCAAGGACAACGTAAGCAACTCATTAACTATTTTGATCAGGAGGGTTCATGCAGAGAAAGACACCTGTTGGTTTATGAAGGGTCATGGGGGGGCCAGTGAAATAGTATCAGATAGGACTTGTTTTATATGGTGCACATAAGAAACAAGTGTCATACAGAGGTCAAAAGGTGCCTTGACACAGACACTTGCACCTGCACCTACTCCTGCAATGTACAATGACAACATAATCTAAAAAAAATTAGAATCAAAACCCGAGCTGCCCTTCCAGTGACAAGACTGAGTATTCAGGAGGCCTTGGACCAGATCTTCCACAATGCGGAAGCTTCTGATTTGATCAGGATTTGTAAGAACAGGAAGACAACATAGAAAAGACTCTGGTTACAACCAATCTAATAAGATTATTCTGCTAGCAGCTAGCAGCTTTTCTAAAATACATATTACATTATATCATAATGGCTGTGAGGTGTTTGTGTCTTAGGTAAAGCAGGACTTAATAAGTTCTATTTAAAAAATGAAGGATGGATAATGCATTTATTAAGGTCAGACTATATATATAAATATATCTATAGTTTTAACATTTAGTAGAGATACCTTTTATGGAGGTTTTCCTTGACTGCGTCACAATTGAGCCAGAACTGATGTCTGAACTGATATGAACAGTTTGTAAGGGTTTAAAATGGGTGTTGACATATTCCTGGAAAGGACAATGTGCTTGAAGATGCCTTTTCAAGTTCATAAGTACATTTCCTAGAGATGTATCTGTTGTAGGTGATTGGATCAATCTGCAGTGGGGGTTATGTTTTTAAGCTGAATTATTTCTTGCAGGTATTTTGCACTCTTTCTATCCTCATGCATTTCCTGTGATCGGGAACCTAACCTTTAAAAGCTCTGCCAAGTCCCTTCTATTTTCTCCTTTCTTTTTCTAAAAGAAATTTCCTGGCCAACCTATATTTATTATATTTTTTAAAGTGTATGTGTTCTTACTGGGATTGTAGTGCGACTAATATCATTAATACTCAATGTAGTTGCATGAATCTCACAGCTGGGACTTGAATCTCCAGCAGCTTGGGAGCAATGGCTAATTCCAAGGAGAATTTCATCACCTGCAGCTGGGTTGGAAAATATTTCTCTTACCCAACTGATGTAATCATAACAATCTGTGTTTTCACCCAGATGCCATAACAAATAAATCATGTCAGTCACTGTTTTACATTGGAACAAATACAGATAAAAACAAAAAATGTTTTAACCCATACAGTTAATCTAAGATTAACAACATGCAAGTTATGTTGCAAAGTATTTATAAATATTATATTATATTATTATATATGTAATAATATTGGGTGTTAGGTATAGTCATTAAAGTATGGTTAAATATAAAATACTTCAAACATACAGTTTCGTGTTATGTAATATTTTTAGGTGTTTTGGAGGATTTAGTCTGATGCACCTTATTTAAAACAATTACTTGTATACCAGAATACATGTCAAAAGTTTGAAATAAAAACTTCACAGACACAGTAATTAATTGCTTCTTGAATAAGAATACATACAAAAATTACATTTGTTTGAGCTAATTGTACCTAACATACTGTACACACAGTCTGTTTCATAAGTCTTTGTCTGTTCCATCAATCATTAGGTTCATAAATGTCTGAGCTAGCTGCCACAGCTCTGCTGCTTTGATAGTAGACTGTCAGCATTAATTTGGTAAAATAATAAAATGTATAGACCTGTGTAGGAATTATTTTTTTTAAAACTTGTTCTATACTGTATATAGAGAGCAGCTTGGCTTATAGACAGAGTGCAGGCCCAACCAGACAATCATACTGTATTTCAAAGCACTTGAGTGTTCCAAACTTCCAAATCTCTGCCTGACCCCTCCGATACCAGTGGTTTCTATTTGGTTATGTGCAACATGTGCAACAGACGAAACAGACAATACATAAACATGTAATCTAAACCAAAAAAGTAGAATAAACAAGCAAGGGCTTGCAAGGACAAAAAAACTTTCATCAAAAAATAAGTAACAGGCAGATGTTGCACATGATCGACATACTTTAAACTCTGGCATATAAATATATTATTGTGTGAACCTAAAACTGAACAATACATGCAGAATTTGCTAAGTTTGTGGACCTTTACTGGCATACTAGCAACAAACTACAGGTAAAGAAGAACATTTTTATACAATAATTTAGATAATAATTATGTGCAGAGTGTCATTTCAATGCTTTTTTTTACTGTGACCCAAAACCAAATTTGATATGTGATGCTAAAATGGCATTCACTTTGTCAAACTAAAATCTAAAATTTAATGTTTTTCTAGCCCTGCCCCTACTACTTTGTCAAACCTGAGGGGTGGTACGCAAGATTAAATGCTACTGCAAGTCAATAAGAGGAGCTGTCGTAGAATGAATCTCCAAAGACTAGACTCTGAAAAAGGGTAAACTGGAATTAAGATGTGGACATTGTTAGTTTCCCACTTGTTCTTGATTGTGCTTTTCCATTCCTACCATTCTTCTGTTGGGTCTTCCGCTCTTTATGCTTTCTGTCAGTTGCAGGGGCAATTTAAATTAAATGGGATGCACAAGGCTGGAGATGTGATTCTTGGTGGGCTGTTTCAAATTCACTTCTTTTCAACCTACCCTGACCTGTCTTTTACCTCAGAGCCACAACAGTCTACCTGCCATGGGTGAGTCTGTCCGGTAAACAGAAAAAAATGGAGAGAAGCAATTGCACAGATAATTATTTTTCTGAAGTAATTGCAATATAAAATATTTGATTGTTGTTTTTCTATCAAATTTTTTGTTATTGCCGTACATTGTGTTGCATATTTTTCCAAAGTCTGTGCAACATTTACATGTTTGCACAGTTATTGTAAAATTCCTTATTTCTCAGAACATTTAAGTGGTATTTTCTGTAGTTTTGATGTTTTAGGATTCAGACAAGCCCAGACCATGGCCTTTGCTATTGATGAGATCA
>JAUMHF010000005.1:17200863-17211141 GCA_032359275.1 Microctenopoma steveboyesi
CACGGGACCACTACCTGCTGAGGCTACGAACAGCTCTGACTGTGACAGGACTGAGCTGGTTAGCAGTCAATGTGGAAGTTGCTCCAATGATAGTGTTGATGATCCAGGATATGCAGCATGAAAACTGGAGTCGCTGCAAAGACTTTGCAAGTCTGGAAGGAGAAATCAATTTACTAGGCTACAGCCTGGGTCTAACTGTGACAAGTTTCATTTTACCTCTGATGGCACTTTGTGGTTTCTCACGTCAAATTGCTCATCTGCTCCATATCCAGGAAAAGGCTGTACAGCGCAGAACAACATCATACAAGTGGCCTCTCAGAGTTGTTGCAACAACTACAGCCATGTTCCTGGTTCTCTATTCTCCCTACCATGTGCTCAGAAATCTCAGAATAGCATCACGGCAACCCTGGGCAGGGATGGAGTTGTGTACAAAGACATACATAGAAGGTCTGTACATCCTGACCAGACCAATGGCCTTTATGTACAGTGCCATCAACCCTGTTTTCTACTTCTTCATGGGAGACAAATTCAGAGAACTCCTACTTGCTAAACTCAAAAAATTGTTCGGTAGAACAGCATAGCAAAGGGAACCACTCTAAAAAAAGAGACACAAATGAACAAAACTACATTTATATAATACAACATGTATATAATGCCAATGTTAACGTTGTTGTAGTCACCACATAATTTGACTTGGTGGAGATACATTATTAGACGAAGTAAAAATTACAATATAAAAAAATAATAGCTATTATTATATCTGTGCATTTTAAAATTCACTCATAAAATGAATAGTTTTTTTTTCGAAAGAAAGCATGCAATGCACATTTGCATAGCTATTACAACAGTTTGTATTTTTCAATACTATCATTATCATTATTATTATTTTTACTATTATTGAGATGCAAAAGCTTGTGTTATTCACAGGTGATTTGGCTACATGGAATAATATAGAACTTTGGATTTTCCCAGAGACTGTGACAGTTTGAGAAGGGTATGAATAATTTTGGAGATGACAAATGTAAATAAAAGCTGAGAAATGTATTTTTTCCTCAACAATACCTCTTGTACATCACCGTATTATCTTTTAGGAGACACCTATGTCATTTCCTGTCAAAAAATAACTTGCTGCTTGAATAAAAGTAACTTTAAGTCAAAATTTGCAAGGGGTATGATTAAATATGGGCTTGAGTGTATCTTAACGTCTAACTGGCAGGTTATGGTGAAAACTTATTACATCAGCGGCTAGGCCACCTAGAAGGTCCTAGTGGCTCGAAGATCATGCCCAACACAACAAACTCAAAATCTGCCATCATCTGCCATTATGTTATGTGGCTACTTTTCAGCTTTAGGAACAGGAAGACTAATTAAAATTGAGTAAATAATAATTCAAGTCCTGTGGAGAGACTTAACAAATCAGAAAATTCCCATCAAATCTGACGAAGTGTAAGTGAATCTGCCAGGAAAACTACATAAACTGCCCAAATCCAGGTGTAGAAAACATCAAGTAAATATGAATTAATTAATGTGTGTTGTTGCCTGAATACTATTTAAGTGTGTGTGTTTTGAGCTTTACTTCATGCTGAATTTGTTAAAACTTTGTCGTTTAAAGCTCACATTTTGATTGCAAACCAATGTTCAACTGATCTTGGGGAGCAGTTGTTCATAATAATTTATTAATATAAAATGCACATATTAATTATGCTCCAGTGCAAAAAGAAAGAAATTTATTTTGGGCCTTGCCCCTCCTTCTTCTTGTGGCATGGTGGGAGGTGATGTACTAATAACTTAAATGATTAAACAGCAAGAGCGTGACAACATCATTTTTAGATACCAACTCAATCTTACTCATGTTCATGCTTTCTTTACTTCTCCTTATGCTGTTTAGGAAGACAGGGATTTGATCACAGAGCACACAGATCTGCCACAGGTGACTCTGTTACGGTGGTGACAATTAGTCACAACATTAAATAACAACAAAAATTTTATAGTTATAATATATCTAAAATACTTGCATTTTGTATACTATTTCATATATATATATTTTATATTTAAAAAATACTGTGTGTATATACTGTGTTCTTTACTTCGATCTAACTATGGTTGTTACTACTGAACTGGTTTGCCAAATTTGCAGTGCACTGTCAAAACTCTATTTGGTGGTGGGTTTTCTGTGACCCAGTTAGACATTAGGGGAGTTTAGTGGTACAGGCCAGGGACATAGAGTGACTTAAATTAGGAAAAGAAAATTAACATTTCTGGTTCTGTGTCTTATTCTTTATTAAGAGGTTTGATACATTAATTTGCTTACTAACACACAAACCCTTCACAATCGTTTATTTAGGCTAAAATATAAGACTAAGAGAATGATACCAAGGAAAGAGCCATTTGTGAGCCAAAAGAGCTGACTCTCTATTAGTGGAAGCATCAATTACGTTTTTTTCTGTGGTTCTAATTGTATGTGAAAATGTGTGTTGTGTGGTGTATACTGTTTTCAGTGGCCAAACTGCGCTTTCACCTATTCATGATCGCATTCTCTATTCACACTAAGAAAAACTACTAGAACAGCTGAACTATGGTAAGTAGGTTCATGTTGTGCTGAATGTGATCAAATCTGACCATTTATTAAAATGTGTTGTTGTTGTTGTTTAGGTCAGACACGGTCATCACTTTACTCACCCTATGACTTTATTTTACCTCTTTCTTTCTTTCTCTGTTTTCCTTTACTCCATAGATGTTAAATTGCACAGAGTTGGTTGGCATGCTGGGAAAGTACTACCTTTCATCATCTTATGGCATCGAGTTCTGCATTGGTTTTCCTGGAAACGTCTTGGCTGTACTTGGTTATATATTCTGTTTGCAAGAATGGCAGAGCTGTAATATTTACCTCTTCAACCTGGCAGTCTCTAACCTTATTTTCCAGTGCTCACTACCACACCTCTCTAACCTCTATGCAAATAACCAAACAGAAACCAGGCCCTTTGCTTGCATTATCAATCGCTATATAAACCATGTCAATCTTTACTCTTCTATACTCTTTATGGCTTTGGTTAGCATGGACCGCTTCCTGCTCGTGAAATATCCATCACGGGACCACTACCTGCTGAGGCTACGAACAGCTCTGACTGTGACAGGACTGAGCTGGTTAGCAGTCAATGTGGAAGTTGCACCATTGATAGTCTTGATGATCCAGGACCTGCAGAGTAATAACTGGACTCGCTGCAAGGATTTTACAAGCCTGGAAGGAGATATCAATTTACTAGGCTACAGCCTGGGTCTAACTGTGACAAGTTTCATTTTACCTCTGCTTGCACTTTGTGGTTTCTCTCACCAAATTGCTCATCTCCTCCTTATCCAGGAAAAGGCTGTACAGCGCAGAACAACATCATACAAGAGGCCTCTCAGAGTTGTTGCAACAACTACAGCCATGTTTCTGGTTCTCTACACTCCCTACTATGTGCTGAGAAATATCAGAATAGCATCACGGCAGACCTGGGGAGGAATGGACCTATGCACAAAGATGTACATAGAGAGCCTGTACATCTTGAGCAAACCTGTGGCCTTTTTGTACAGTGTTATCAACCCTGTTTTCTACTTCTTCATGGGCGACAAGTTCAGAGAACTCCTACTCAAAAAAGTAAAAAAACTGATTAGTAGAACATCTTAGAAAAAACAAGCTGCCTGAAAAAATCCAAAACAAAGGGACATAAATTATCAGATTAGATCCAATTGTGAACCAGTGCTTTTTTTATTTTATGTTATTCCTATTCAGTTTACTGTTTCAGTTATTTTCAGTTTTGCTTCAACAAAAGCATCAAAACTCTCTAGTATTGTTCACATCCAATGACACTTTGTCTTTACAGGATGTAAATACAAATATGTTGTACAATAACTTAAAGTGCTTTGTAAAATTCCCCAAGTAAATACATTTTTTTAACTGTCAACCTTGAAAGCTAACAGATCCAATAAAGACTATTTATGTTTATTGAGATGCAAAAGGGATTTCACAGGGTGATTTATTTGGCTGCATGCTTCTGCCTAAATGACAACATCACCACACTTTGACCCCAATAAGTATCGTGGCCCCTAGAGACAAAGCACGTACTAATGTAAAAGTGACTGCGAATGTAAAACTGACTGCAAATAGAATTCCCACAACGTAGGACAGATAGAGCTGAGTGTCATCAGCGTACGAGTGGTATGAAAAGCCATGAGATTGGATGATGTCACAGAGAGAACGAGTGTATAATGTAAAGAGAAGAGGTCCAAGGACAGAGCCCTGTGGGACCCCTGTGGTTACCTTAGAGAGTGTGGATGTCTCACCTCCCCACGATATCCGGAAGGACCTACCTAGGTCCTTATAAGATATGAGAACCAATTCAGTCCGTTTCCAGTAATTCCTAAGTCTGACAGTGTAGAAAGAAGAATCTGGTGATTGACTGTATCAACAAGCGGCAAATAGGTGCAGAAGGATGAGCTGGCAGCTCTTGCAGCATTAAGGTCATTCATCATTGCCAGGAGGGAGGTTTTAGTTGAATGTCCTTTTCTGAAACCAGACTGAAAAGCGTCAAGTAGATCATGCTTATGGAGAAATGAAGAAAGGTGAGCTAGAACGGCTCTTGCAAGAATTTTTGAGAGGAATGGAAGGTTGGAGACTGGGCGGTGGCTGTCCAGTAGAGAAGGGTTGAGTGTGGGTTTTTTAAGTAAAGGAACAATGAGAGCCTGTTTGAAAGCAGTGGGAAATCTTCCTGTTGTAAGTGAGGAATTTAGGATGTGTGTCAGCAGGGAAATAATGTCATCACAACAGTTAATGGCTCCGATGTAGGCAACAGTGGTTATGAATAGAGGTTGATGGGCCAATATCCACCAAGCTCAGGTCTCCCTTAGATGGAATCCCTGGACCTAATCCACACCTTCAGAGGTGTGAACCAGTTGAGTTGCTGACCGTCTCCAGACTCGTCCCACTCTGTGGATGAACTGTGTGTAGTCCCACGTCCTGGGAAGCCATGTTCAACTGTAGTGATAGCCAGATGAAGCCTTGTGAAGCTTTGAAGCCTCGCAGCCAATTGGTTCGCTAAATGGTTCATTTCTCGAGGCCTCATTTCTGGCTTCATGTGCTCACAAACCCCCTGCTGGTCAAAGACAGTAAGGCAGGCAGATGTGTTCCTGTTCTTGAAATCGTCTTTCCACAGTTTGGCATGGGAATAAAAAGTGCCAGGGAACTAAGTATTGTTTTTGTGTGTCAAGCTATGATGACATTAGTTTAATGTGTGTAGTTTCTAAACCGAACTGAATAAATCCACTTAATATTTATGTGTCTTTGAGACTGACACCATACAACTTGACACTCCGTTGCATTTCATTACCCTATATACTCAGCTCGGCGCGCCAAACCGTGAACCAGTTGCCGAACCACTCACGTGGTACGTTCCACAAACGAGGCTTCATACGTCATCACATACGTCAACGAAGCAAGCCTCGATACACGCTTCGCAAAAAATTCTATCGATTACTCGACACACACTCCGAAGCCTCGGCACAAGACGTCCCATCACTACTCGACTGGTTTGCCCCCCCACCTATGGCTGTGTGGTGTAGGACACAGCGCAACCCAATTCCATCTTCGTAACTAACAGTTATATAAAGTTTTAACTTATGCAAAGCATTTATTCAAAGCACTGCCATCACTAACAGTCCTAATTCACTGTTACTGTTAATCAGGGAAAATACAGAATAAAGATGAGCTGCACCCTGAACTCAACCAAAGTTGGCCCACATTACACCCACCAATTGTCAACCTGAATCAGCTTCCACAAAAGGGCCGGATATGGCCCGCAATACTTTGCAGAATTCAGCAGTCAGCCAGATGTTCCACATCTCAACTGGATTCAACTCAGGCAGGTCACCCGTCCTGTCTCCACTGCAACTGCCACAAACCTACAAAAATCCGCAGTGGGTGCTGGAGTCTATACCAGCTGTCTTCGTGCGAGAGGCAACCTGAGTACAACCTGGAAGGATCCCAGTCTATCACAGTATGTTCATAATTATTTTGCTGAAAGTTTTTAAGAAATTGTGAATGCCTTCTGAAGTGTGTGTGTGTGTGTGTGTGTGCACGTGTGCAATTTTAAATGTAAACCAATGCCAACATCACATTGGAGAGCTGTTATTGAAAATCATTAACTAATTACGCGTCGATACAAAGCGAAGGGCATATTAGGCCTCGCCCCTCCTTTTTTATTCCATAATGGGTGGTTAGGAATATTAAACAAAACAGCAAATGAATGAAAGTGCATGATGTACTGGTAAATCAAGATAACCTTAACTGGTAAACTTTAGTCCTCCTCCCACTGGTTATAGGGACAGTTTCATCTAAATGGGATCCACAAGGCTAGAGAGCCACATCAACCTGTTAACATCTGCCATGGGTGAGTCTGTCAGGTAATGACAATTAGTCACATTAGGAAAGTGCATATTTGATGGTCAGATAATATCTGAAATTATTTGTGTACATGGTATTTTTTTAAATATTGTTTCCTTGTGGTCTGTGTTTATTTAAAACTTAGTATTTGTTATTACTCCGCTGGCCCAATTGTTTTGCTAAATCTGTAGTTTTGCAAATGTCAACAATTTTGATGATATGCTTTCAAAAAAAATAACAAAAACTATATCCTCTGAAGCTGACAAAAATAATTTGTATACATCACTGTGTATTACATATTTTTGGTTTTTGGAATATTTTAAATAATGAAACAAATGAGAAAAATTACACAATATTAAGATATTATTGCTTTTAGGTCAGTTCATAAAGGATTCAAATCAGAACTGACTGAAGGCCACTATACAATAGTCTTTATTCTTTTGGCTGTTTGTTTTTCATTTATTATCTTGCTGAAAATCCCCTGACCTGAAACTGAGATACGAATTTACACTGGGCAGCATGTTTTGTTCTCAGATTTCTCAGAAGTCTATATAAAAATATTAAACATACAGGACTACATTCTTTAAGAAGCACACATCCAGACAATGCTCCACAAAGTTTTAACAGCAATGTTTTGTTCATATGGAATTCTTGCAAATAACATATGAACTGAAACTCAAACAGATTGGTAACATGTAAATGTAATCAGTGACAATAAAGCTGATTCTTCTTTTTCATCTTAAAAAGGGCAAATCACAACTTTAAATCGCTAGTTCGTGGTTTGGTATCCACAGTATTATGTTATTATGGAGTGAGTTTTTGTTCAGTGGCGTATAAACAGTAGCAATTGAAGAGTGGATCATGTTGGAGATCGAACAAATATATTTTAAACAGCGATTATACTAAGATTACTTAAACACCATGTTACTGCTGAGTGGAATAATTACAGCTGTAGCTGCCTGCATTGCGGCAATATGTTAACAGAAATGGCAGGTATCTTAGAGTGAAGCAAGCAAGGAGTAAAGCAACCACTGTGTCAAGAAGGTTGGAGGTTTAATGTCGTTACACTCAGTAACAATTAAACTGGACCGGGAGTTAAACTACCAACTCTGGGTGCAGCCCTGAATTACAATTCTAGGGAGCTAAACATCAAAATGTAGAATGCGTCCCTATATGTGCGTTTTCTTTGTTGTTTTAATTGTTGTCTGCGAAAATGTGTGTTACGTAGTATATGCTACGTTTCCAGTGGTCAGACGGTGGCTTCACCCACTCATGGTTACACTTTATATTCACGCTAACGGCAACTACTAGAGCAACAGCACTATGGTACGTATATTCATGTAGTTTTGAATGTAGTTAGCTTTCTAGCTAAAGTGGACTATGCTGTTGAAAATTATTTTCAAGTTCACTTTTTTGTTCAGATTTTGTGTTTACTTTACTTAACCAATCATTTCCTTTTTCTCCTTCTACATCTCTCTTGCACTGACCAGGTGTTAAATTGCACACAGTTGCTTGGCATGCTGGGAAAGTACTATCTTTCACCATCTTATGTCATCGAGTTCTGCATTGGTTTTCCTGGAAACCTCTTGGCTGTACTTGGTTATATATTCTGTTTGCAAGAATGGCAGAGCTGTAACATTTACCTCTTCAACCTGGCAGTCTCCAACCTTATTTTCCTGTGCACGCTGCCACACCTCTCCTACCTCTATGCAAATAACCAATCAGAAACCAGGCCCATTGCTTGCATTATCAACCGCTATGTCCAGCATGTCAATCTTTACTCTTCTATACTCTTTATGGCTTTGGTTAGCATGGACCGCTTTCTGCTTGTGAAATATCCATCACAGGACCACTACCTGCTGAGGCTACGAACAGCTCTGATTGTGACAGGACTGAGCTGGTTAGCAGTCAGTGTGGAGGTTGCTCCAATGATAGTGTTGATGATCCAGGATATGCAGCATGAAAACTGGACTCGCTGCAAAGACTTTGCCAGCCTGGAAGGAGAAATCAATTTACTAGGCTACAGCCTGGGTCTCACCGTGACAGGTTACGTCCTCCCTCTTGTTGCACTTTGTGGTTTCTCTCACCAAATCGCTCATCTGCTCCATATCCAGGAAAAGGCTGTGCAGCGCAGAGCCACATCATACAAGCGGCCTCTGAGAGTTGTTGCAACAACTACAGCCATGTTTCTGGTTCTCTACACTCCCTACCATGTACTGAGAAATGTCAGAATAGCATCGCGGCAACCCTGGGCGGGAATGGAGCTGTGTACAAAGACATACATAGAGGTCCTGTACACTTTAAGCAGACCTGTGGCCTTTTTGTACAGTGCCATCAACCCTGTTTTCTACTTTTTCATGGGCGACAAGTTCAGAGAACTCCTACTCACTAATCTTGGAAAACTGGTTGGTAGAACAGGGTAGAAAAGACAAGCACCCTGACAAAATGTCAAGTTTGATCTTTTAAGAAAAACATCTGATCTGTCTGGTATTGTTAACATCACATCACATAATGGATATTATGCCTATTAATTACTGTTAAGGTAATTTTGTTGTAGTGACCACAGGTGCACATATAATATTGATAGAAATATAAATCAATATAAAGTTAGTATACAATATATTATAAGTTGACTAATTTGCATAGTGACTGCCTGCAATAGTTTTTTTTCAACATTAAACCGTGGTATCTTGTAATAGTTCTACTATTCTTTGATTGTGGCAAGCCGATACCACAACAGAAATTCTAAAGGTTTTGCCATTTCCACTGTCTTAGGTTTGAATATTAATTAAAAATTATTTTTTTATTTTTTTTTTAAATTAGAATAATTTTCAATTTATTTAACTTAAAAAAGATGAAAAACTGATACAGATGTGTGTGTTCCTGACACCATTAGAATTTACTTAGTGCGAGCCAATTAAAAGTTAACACACATTTTTGGTCGTCACTCCAAGGTCTGCTGGGGATAAAATACGAATTAGTGCCTTCTTTATGCCAAACTTTGTTTTACATTTTGAGCCCTATAATTTCAACAGACTGGAATTATTTTGTTGTTTTAGTTGTAGAAGTGTCATAATATTTGCATAATATTTGAGTATGTGTTTGTCTCTCCCTTTCAGGAATTTTACTTTTCTTTAACATGTTATAGTAGCTTAAGTTTTCTGATGACACCGCAGTCCTGAGCCTGTTGTACCAGCAACCTAAGTACCATCATTTGTTAAGTGGTGTGATGAAAACCACTACATTGTGTATTCATAGCGAAAAACGAAGTGAACTCCTAAAGGTGTCTTGGTGTTCACCTTGATAAGCTTTTATGTTTGACTGACAAGTCAGGTCTTGTTGATTTCTGTAATTGCCTGCATTTTGGCCCTTATATTGAGCACTGTCATTTCACAGCTATATGAGAGTCTCAGTAACAGATACTAATATCTCTCACTGACATGTGGTTGTGTTCTGTAATTTCCAGATGACAAGATAAAATACAACACAGACATGAATCTTTATTAATCTGTTACAAATATAATGTTTTTAGTAAAAATGAATATGTTTGTAAGCAATGCAGGGTAGAAAGCATTTCCAGTAGCGTGATGATATAGTAATTAATGCTATAAATAAAACAAGCTAAAGTGCTTCTATTATAGAATAGAATACATACTTTAACATTGTTAAAGTAAACTGACAATGAATATGTACATACTGAATTATGGCGATGTATGATTAATCTGTATATTAAAATGTTGCATGTAAATGTATCTACACTACCGTGCCATCAGATGCTTCTTTGTGTTTTTCTCAGGCCGTAGAAGTATGATGAAACATTTTGGAGCAAACATACACAGCAGTAAACCATAGCTAGAGGC
>JAUMHF010000005.1:17211241-17221785 GCA_032359275.1 Microctenopoma steveboyesi
AGCTGTGAGATCATCAACACACTGAAACAGGTCACATTGTAACTGACTGTGTAAAATAATACTTGTCATAATCATGAAGCAAAGACTGATCCTGCGTATACCTCACTGGGTTTGATGTTTTTTGGACTGGAGCAGGTGGAGCTGTTTGGAGCAACACTGCCTCTGTTGAGGCAGGAGAGGAGGCTGTGAAGGGCGTGAGCTGCAGCATAAACAGCCAGATAGACATTATACGAGACTCTCGGCTGAGACACATCAGTGAGGAGATTCTGCACTCCCTCAAGGGTCTCTGTCCCACTGCATGGTGGGGATGAAGAGGAATATGTGTCCACCGGACTACATCCAAACTCAGCTTCCCAGAATTCTCTTAAAAACTCATCACTGGGACGATAAACTGGGTTCAAACTTCTGAGAAATTCTTCAAATCCAGGGATTGAGGAACTTCTAATGGCAACACCAAAAACACCAGGTGCCACTTTTCTAGTGACAGGGTCTTGGAGAAGATCACCACTGGTGCTCCAAGCCTCACTGGCTACAAACTGTCTGTCTGTTACCTAGTGAAAGCGAGAAGACAATGGTGTTTTTAAAGCACTATATTGTTTGAAATCAAACTTCATTTTATAGAGAAATAAATACTTGATTGAGCTCTGTAATATTACAGTTTCTCACATTCATCTTGTTCAGTTGCAGAAACAGTTCCCTCACATCTGTATACCAGGCAAAGACCACAATCACTTTTGCAGCCGAGGCCTGAATTTTGAACGCAGCTCGTCTGGCATCGATAACAATGTTTTCCGTGTTGACAGTCTCTATGAATGCCAGGCACACCTCTGCATCTTGAGTCTCTTCCTGAAATATCTGACATGCGCAGGTACAGAAAAAAAGAAAATGTAGTACACATTGTTTTTATAAGCAAACATTATAGGTATTTTAATGTAATAAATGGAAACACCTTAACTGCTGTGTAGCCGTAGTTATTGTTTGCTACCACCGCCCCAAGCCAAGTCCATTTGAAATGTATGGCAAGCTGGGCAATGGCTCGTGCTTGGTAAATATCACTGGGGATTGTCCTGAAGAAGTTTGGATACCGGAGTCTGTCACTTAGACAAGGGCAGCTTGAGATGTAACTAATCTGGAAGACATAACACACAGAAATGTATCTTTTTAGCACAGAGAATAAACTTTAGTACAGTACAGTACAGAATTAATGAGCAGTGCTTGTAATAAAATAATGTTGTAATCAAATCAGTTAAAAAAGGTGACATGTCTATGTGTAATTTGCTGTGATGCTTAACTTAATGACACTAAAACAAATTATCACAACAATTTGCAATTACATGCATTACTAGAATATAGGAAAAAATTAGAGTAACGTGAGGGTATCATGCAGAACCTAACTTTAGTAGTGAAATTAAGTAATGTAACAACTCTATATTGCCTGAAAGTCTGAATTAATATTAAGCACGTACAACTTAATTATGCTTTTGGAGGTCAATGTAAATTGTGTTGATTACACTAAACTTAGTCTGACTTAAAATTAAATAAGCTGTTGCAACCTAACAAAAATATATTTTTTAAGTTAAAGCCAACTAATATTTTTTTGTAGTTTATAGAAAACAGTGGCACATACTGATTTAATATGAGAAGATTATATATAATTTAATATATAAAAAAAAATACTCACTAAAGGTACAGACAGTGGCCCCAGAATTCTGGACTGTATCTCAGCTGTTACAGATGAAGCACCACCGATAATAAGGGGAACAGGGTGATGATCTACTGACAGCATAGAAACTTGCATTAAAATTCTTTAGCATTTGTTTGTCTTTTAAACAGTGCTTTCTATTCTTTTTTCTATCATGTGCTTTCACTTTGACAGAGCATGTACAAGAAGCTACCTCTCTGCTTGTTTAGTTCTTCTCCAAATTCTGCAGAATTGTCTGTATAATTACAGGTGGTGCTGTCTCCACCTGCTAGCGACAGTGCTGCTTGGGGAGCCCACAGCGGTTGACCACAGCTATCAAAAATATGGTAGCCCAGCATCACACCTGGCAGCAGCGTTTTACTACGGTTGATTTCTTCCAGTGCAAAGATCATAGCATACACATACTGCAAAGGAGCAAATTCTAACCTAAAGGGGAAAGTATCAAAGAAAATTTAGATTGAGTCTGTTAAGGTAGCACAATAATCATAACTAGTTTGCTGCATCATAAAGAAAAGATGGAGGATGCAAGAACAGTAGCTAAAGGTATCACCACAGTAATCAAAGTAGCACAGCAAAGAGCTTTACCCTGTGCAGGGGTTGTAGAATGGCAGCCGTGTAAAGTTGTGATATATTGCTGGATTTCGGTAATGGAGCTTAAATAGCCCACCAAGTATTACATCTCCATCCTGGAACAGACCCTGGTTACTTGGTGTACCCCACCGAGAACAAGTCACTGTTTGAAATGCATGCAGTTCCACACAGAGTCCAAGCTGTCTGCCTATAAGCCCCATAAGGAGCAAGGATGGGACTGAGGACATCCAGAGCGTGAAATGACAGGATATCCAACACATTGAATGCAGGGGTTCTGAACAGTTACTGCGGTGAGGTGCTCTGTTTCACTGACAACTGGAAATCAATTCACACTAGGGTGAATGAAATAAAAAAGAAATGTTCACACATTCGCCTGCTTAGTTTAACAACAATTCAAACTGTTAAAAACACGTTTTCATACTACAATTTAACAGCAACTGAACAGTTAAAGTTATAAAACCATGTAATGGAAAGTGATAAGACGTCATATCAGTGACATACACCCTCCTCCCCTGAACAGTTCAACCTTTAATGTGAGTATTTATAATACATGTGTTATTGCAAGCAAGGAATCACTATGTCACATGTATTATCACCACTGGAATGAGCACAAATCCCTCCCCTCTAGAGGAGGGATTCCTTACCTCCCATAGGAGGTAAGGAATCCTTACCTCCCATAGGAGGTAAGGAATAGGAATCACTGTGCAAAATACTATCAGTGACTCTTTGAAAACTGATCACCTTTATTTGAGTGACAAAGTGACACTCTGAAGAAGAGTAAATTTAAATACAGCAACAGCAACAACTTGACAAAGGAGTCAAAAAAGGCAACACAGCTTAGCAAAGGAAGTCCTAAACTTCAAATGTCCCAGAACATCTATATGTTTTTAACTAATTACGTTTTATTTGTATGCAACTGTGTTTGTAAGGTTAGTATGCATATTGGGTATGGAGTGTGTGTGTTATGCAAGTGTGCCTCTGTGCGTGTCATGGTTAAGTGTGTTTTTTTGTAGGGGCAACTGTGTGGTGAATATGTGTATCATATAAAGTAAGTGTGTAAGTGTCTATGTGTGTGTGAGCATGTGCATGTCTTTGTGTGTTTATGGAAATGTTGTTTGTTATGGGGATTTCTAATTAATAATGACTGCCCCCTTGATTTATGCTTTATGAGTTTATGTGCTTTGTCCAAAGCAATGCCTGTCATCAATCTTACTCTCTCTGTCGCTTTTTGACGGGAGTTGGCCAGTGGCGGCCTGTCAATAGGGGGCGCAGGGGCACCGCCCTACCAGTCTCACAGGAAGAGAAAGAAGATGTCATTTACATGTACGAAATGGAGGACCCAAATGCAAACCAGAGACAAGAGAGGGTTCAAACAAAGGAACTTTATTGTAAATTAATATAACAGAAAGCAGTATGGAACAGAAAGTCACTCTTAGGAAGAGGCAAAATGGCAATACTGGAAATAACAACAGACAGGGGGATTGTACAGATACAGAAGGACAAAGAAAAAAGAGAGACAAAACCATTTCTTTGAACACAGGAGCTCCCATAGTTTAGTGTGATGAGTCATATCATATTCACCCTCACACACCATAAACACAATTGTTAAGTTTGCTGCTACACCATTGCCTGATATCGGATGACAAAGACAGTCTATAGGGATAAGTTGCACCATCTGTTCAGAGTGTTAACACGCTAAGTAGTAACAGACCACACATCCTCATGTTGAAATAACCAGGGAGGAGGTGGAAAGGGTTTAGAGATTTAAGTAGAGAGGCCCATGTCACAAAGGGTCTCGCCTCACCTCTCACCTCCTACCAAGAGAGAACAGCCCAGCAAAGTCTGTTTTTCTAATCCTGTGTTCACACAAACAGCTGCCATTCATTGTCAATGGACACCTGGCATAATAACTCACTACACCCACTGTGAAGGGTGAGCAAGAAAGAAACACAAGGACCCGAACCAAGAAAAGTTGCATGTTCATGCAGACTTTCAAAGGTTGTTGGTATGTTAAATTAACATTTAATTTTACAGTTAATTATCTAGATAGATAGATAGATAGAGCTATATATATATAGATAGGAGATGTTACTGTGAATGCACATTAATTATCCCACAGCATATATTAATTCTCAACTTTTATTTGTCACATACTTAGTTACACAGTGTACAACACGCAGTGAAATGTGTCCTTCTGCATTTGACCCGTCCCCCTGGGGGGAGCAGTGGGCAAATGAAAATGATTTTAGGCCCAGCCCCTGCTTCTTTTTCAGTCCTTGTGGGCGGTTTGCGAGATTAGACAATACTGCAAATCAATAAAAGGATGTCATAGAGATACAACCTACTTAACTTAGAGAAAGGTTCAACTGCAGGAAAGTAATGTGGCCATCTTTAGATGCCAAGTTGTTCTCCCACATGTCATTGTTGTCCTACTTTGCCTTTGTGTCCTCCTTTTCTTTTTCTTCCTCCTGCCAGTTACAGGGGAAGTTTCACCTAAACGGGATGCACAAGGCTGGAGATGTGATTCTTGGTGGGCTGTTTGAAATTCACTTCTTTGCTGTCTTTCCTGATTTGTCTTTTACTTCAGAGCCACAACAACCTACCTGCCATGGGTGAGTCTTTCAGGTTGACAATCAGTCCCATCAGTAGATCTCTGATAATAACACATTGTATTGTGTATTTAAAATACAGTGTTTTTGTATAGTCTGCTTTATTTAGGTAATCAAATATCACTAAGGCTGTTGCTATTGAATAGACTTCATTGTTTGCAAAAGCTGAAGCCCTGCTACATATATGTCTGCATAGTTACTGTATCAATGTGATTAGTAAAAAGTGGTATTTTCTGTAGTTTTGATGTTTTAGGATTCAGACAAGCCCAGACCATGGCCTTTGCTATTGATGAGATCAACAGAAACTCTAAGCTGCTGCCTAATGTGACTCTGGGATACAGTCTGTATGATAATTGCCTCCAGCTTGGAATTGGATTTCGTGCAGCTTTGTCACTAGTCAGTGGTCAAGAGCAGCAAGTTGTCTTACATGACACCTGTGTGGGAACCCCCCCAGTCCTAGGGATTGTGGGCGATTCTTCATCTACACGTTGTATTGCCATCTCCTCTGTCTTAGGTTTATACAGAGTACCAATGGTAAGTTCTCTTATCTATTAATGCTTCTGGATAATTTAAAATTTTATTTCAGACTTACATGAAACAGTCAAATGTACTAATTTGACAAAAAAAACAGAGGTTTTTTACTTTTCAGGATGCACAGTCTCTGTTTTTTACAGGTGAGTTATTTTGCCACCTGTTCCTGTCTGAGTAACCGACAAAAGTTTCCATCCTTCTTTAGAACAATCCCAAGTGACTCTTTTCAGGTAAAACAGAAAATTTTTTAGAAAGTATATCCTAATACTGAATAATCTGCTTATTTTTTTAAGCGACTCTCACTTACAGTATTTTCATTGTCATTCATGCCTGGTCTCATATTACAAAGCAAATACTTAATATTTTCCACCATGCAAAGGTTTTCCAGTCATTATTTTAGTCTGCGCACTAATCCCTCCACTCTCTGTTCGCTTAGGTCCGTGCTATAATTCAGATTTTAAAACGCTTCGGCTGGACTTGGGCAGGTCTGCTGATCAGTGATGATGATTATGGACTTAATGCTGCTCGTTCCTTTCAATCTGACCTCAGTCAGTCTGGTGGAGGTTGTCTGGCCTACTTAGAGGTTTTGCCATGGGGTGAAGATCCAGCTGAACTAAGGAGGATTGTGAATGTGATGAAGAAATCCACAGCTCGTGTTGTCATTGCATTTGCACATGAGAGTCACATGATTGACCTCATGGAAGAGGTTAGACTTACGATATAATTATTTTATTTTAACAGATTACATATAATTATTTGTTTGTCAAACTGTAGACTCACCTACAATGATCTCCATCCCCTACCTCAAAGTACTGTGTATTGCATGTATTTATGAGTAAAACAGTCACCACTTTGTGCATGAAAAATGTAAACAATTCAGAAGACAAGACAGTACCCTATTAATATGGCAGTATACATTTTGTACAATGTTATGTACAGGTGGTGCTGCAGAATGTGACAGGCCTGCAGTGGATTGCCAGTGAAGCTTGGGCATCAGCTGCTGTGCTTCAGACTTCCCGTCTCATGCCGTACCTGGGTGGTACACTGGGCATCAGTATACGTCGAGGCGAGATACCTGGACTCAAGGATTTTCTTTTACAAATACGTCCTGACTCGCATCATAACAGTACTGCTGGAAACAGCTTGGTGAGAGTGTATCTTTGTGATCTGATTTGTTAATTGCATATAAAATGTATTATATAACATGTAATTATGAATATATTTTAGGTAAATCAATTTTGGGAACAGACATTTCAGTGTAGATTTGCACCACCTCCAGCAGGTTGGGTGGCAGCTGGTGGAGCACTGTGCACTGGAACGGAAGATCTAGAGACTGTGGAGACTGAGTTCTTGGACATTTCAAACCTTCGGCCAGAGTATAATGTCTACAAGGCTGTGTATTCTCTGGCGTATGCGCTTCATGACATGCTGCAGTGTGAACATGGGCGAGGGCCTTTCAGTGAGCACAGCTGTGGCAGTTTGCAAAGATTGGAGCCATGGCAGGTGGGATAATACTCAACCTGTTAATATGACTGCTTTAGCTATGAGATTGCTAATCATAAAGCACATAGCACATATAACTAAGCAAGTTTTCCCCATCTCTGAGTTATTGCAAGGGATACTAAATTGTGTCACTAACTTGTGTCAGTAGAAATACGTTGTTATTAGTGATGACTTTATGTAAAAGTACATATTTTCTTGGATTCTGTTATGTATTTATACCACTCGTTAATAAGTGTAGCATGTAGTAGGGTTTAGGTACTGCTAAGATTGTAATTTTTATTGTCATAGCTTGTGCATTACCTGGGTAAGGTCAACTTCACCGTGCCATTTGGTGATCAGGTGTTGTTTGATGAGAATGGTGATGCTTTACCAGTTTATGATATCATGAACTGGGTGTGGCTTCCTGGTGGAAGAACAGAAGTTCAGACTGTGGGAGAGGTTAAGAAAATGTCCTTTGAAGATGAAGAACTCAAACTTGATGAAGATAAAATCTTCTGGAACTTTGAATCGAAACAGGTTATTTCTGATTTCCTTTCTCTAGAAGATGATTATATCCCTGTAGCAGAGTAGCGGTACTGGAGAATAACATGCTATGTTTTCCTGCAGCCTCCCTGGTCAGTGTGCAGTGAGAGCTGTCCCCCAGGTACCCGCATTGCAAGAAAGAAGGGAGAACCTGTGTGCTGCTTTGATTGCATCCCTTGTTCAGAGGGAAAGATCAGCAATGACACTGGTAGGTGTTTATTTTCATTATTTGCACTTTCGATACATATTTTAAATGAATATATGTATCTATGTACCACAATTTCCCTATTTTTTATAGACTCCATGGAGTGTACTAGTTGTCCAGAGGATTTCTGGTCCAGCCCTCAGCATGACCAATGTGTCCCTAAAAAAATAGAGTTTCTCTCCTACCATGAACCTCTGGGGCTCTGCTTGACAACCACCTCACTGTTGGGCACATTCATCTGTGCTGTTGTCCTGGGCATCTTCATCTACTTTCGCAACACACCTATAGTACGTGCCAACAATTCTGAACTCAGCTTTCAGCTATTAGTGTCTCTTAAACTGTGTTTCCTTTGTTCCTTGCTGTTTATTGGTCGGCCCAGATTGTGGACATGCCAGCTGAGACACGCAGCATTTGGAATCAGTTTTGTTCTATGTGTCTCATGTATCTTAGTAAAAACCATGGTGGTTCTGGCTGTGTTCAAGGCCTCCAAACCAGGAGGCGGAGCCACTCTGATGTGGTTTGGCACTGTGCAGCAGAGAGGGACAGTTCTAGTTCTTACATCTGTTCAAGTCACAATCTGCACTGCCTGGATTGTTTCAGCTTCACCACTGCCTCATAAAAATATTCAGTACCACAATGACAAGATAGTTTTTGAGTGTGTTGTTGGGTCTACAGTGGGTTTTGTTGTGTTAATGGGCTACGTTGGCCTTCTGGCTATTTTAAGTTTTCTGCTTGCATTTCTGGCAAGAAATCTTCCAGACAACTTCAATGAAGCCAAACTCATCACTTTCAGCATGTTGATTTTCTGTGCTGTGTGGGTGGCCTTTGTTCCCGCCTATATTAGCTCACCAGGGAAATACGCCGATGCTGTAGAGGTATTTGCCATCTTGGCCTCGAGTTTTGGCCTTTTGGTGGCACTGTTTGGACCCAAATGCTTTATAATCCTGCTGAAACCAGAGAGAAACACAAAAAAGGCAATCATGGGTCGAGGCATCAAGTCATAAATATTGCGCTTTATTTTATAGGACAAAATCATCACATTTCTCTTTACAATTCAAGGGTCAAGGTAAGCTTTACTGTCACTTCAACCATATACAGAAGTACACAGTGAAGCGAAACAACGTTCCTCCAAAGTTTTTACATGCAACATACATTCACAACATGAGATAAAAGACAATAGACAACATAAGGTGCACGTGCAGAGTGAAAGCAAGAGCTGCATGCAGCACGATTCAAACATATAGACAAAAAAAAACATGTGATTTTAACTATATTAGCTTATTTTAATTATGATAACAGATATAGCAAGGCTAAGTTTTTAATGTCCAATAAATGTGTTTTTAATTTCCTAAGGATGTTGTGTACACTTGCATTTCAGATGCTTTTAATGCTTGGTATATGTTAAATTTTAAGAAAAGAATATTCATCTAACAATTATATCAATAATAAAATATGTGCCAAAACATACCTCAAAGTCTTATTCTCAAATATTTTAATCACCGCCTTTTACCTCTGAACTCAAACTTGGTGTTGAATTATTATTATTAGTATTATTCCAGACAGCTAATGTTCATGACTCTCACCACATGGTGGAGCCCCACACCACTGATTCAGTATCATTCATCATTTAAAATAAGCCAACTGGCACTACTGTTCTTTTATGTCTGTGGAAACATGTGGAAACAGACTGATATATTTAAAGCTCAGACTGACCATGAGGCAAGGATTCCTATGTCAAAATTCTCAGTACAATGTGTATCAGAGATCGAATGTACAGAGTTTTGCAAAGTTCCTGCACCACATTTCTGCTTGATTATAAAGATCCCAATAATTTTGCAAGGCATTCCACTGATGAGAATGTAATGTTTGCAGAAATCCTATCTGATTTTCTAAAGTAAGTCATATCGGTTGCTTTCACAATCCAATAGGAGAGGTGTTGTTTACTAGTTAATTGTTTCTCTGCAGGACATAGCCTACAGCTATTCATCTAATAGAACAAATTACAGAGTGACACAGGCCAAATATTCCACAGCACTCTTTCTAGTGCCCTATGTTGATATAGATATCTTGGTGTGTTCTTTGACTTTACAGTGGATTGATTACACTTTAGGTCTGTAATTAGATTTGAACACTGAGTAAAACTGTTGTGAGCTTTGATGAAAAACCTCCTTCCTTGTCTTCAAAGTTAAAGCCCTTATTAGAGCCCTTGCTATTATTCTGTTGTTATATTAATGCTGCCTTTTTTTCTTAATAATTTGTATTTATATTAATCCATATCTGTATCTTTATTATGACATACTGTGTGAACACACCAAGAATCTCATTGTATTGGAAAATTCCATACTGCACATATGACTTGAATGTTTAATCTTGAATCTAATGAAGCATGGCAACCTCTCAATATCAGCTGACTAAAGTCGATTAAATAATTGTGATAAGTATTAGTGTTCAGGTGATGTTTAGAGATTAAATACAACACAGACATGAATCTTTATTAATCTGATAAAGATGTAATGTTTTCAGAAAAAATGTAGTGATGTTTATAAGCAATGCAGATTAGGAAGCATTCTCAGTAGCGTGATGATATAGTAATTCATGCTATAAATAAAACAAGCTAAAGGTGTGTAAAAACATTTTTGCTAAATAGAATACATACATTAAAATGTTAAAGTAACCTAATAATGAATATGTACATGCTGAATTATGGCGATGTATGATGAATCTGTACATTAAAATGTATGTAAATGTATGTACGTTACCTGGCCATCAAATGCTTCTTTGTGTTTTTCTCAGGCCGTAGAAGAATGATGAAACATTTTGGAGCAAACATACACAGCAGTAAACCATAGCTAGAGGCAAGAATTGCAAAAACCTCCACAGC
>JAUMHF010000005.1:17260169-17281550 GCA_032359275.1 Microctenopoma steveboyesi
AAAGCAGCAAAATCAAAATGAAAACAGTATGAATCATTTCTTCACCAGTTGTATTACTAATCTCTCCGTCAGCACATGGGATACAGTCAAAGCAGCAGACAGGTTCTCCTTTCCTGTTGGCCATCCTGGTACCTGGAGGACAACTCTCACTGCACAGGGAAACAGGCACCTAAACAAAATGTTTGATTACACCCTCATACAATGATTTTAACAGAAAATATGACAGTAACCAACAACATTGACTACCTGACTGGATCCTGTGCTCCACTGAATAGCTGATTCGTTGAGGTGGATGTCAAAACCATCCACCTGACCAATCAAAACGAGCTTCAGCTTTCCTTCAGGAGTGTTCTGCCAGTTGACAAGGTCGTACTTTGCTGGAATATCAGCTCCTTGGAAATAAAACATTTCCCCTTGTGGTGTGGTGAAGTTGACGTTGCTCAAGTGCTGCAGCAGCTGTGAGATCATCAACACACTGAAACAGGTCACATTGTAACTGACTGTGTAAAATAATACTTGTCATAATCATGACGCAGATTGATGTAGCAGCATCACATGTGGAATAAACTGATTTTAAAAAACTAATTTGAAGCCAAAGATGCATTCACATGGTATAAAAGCGAACAAAAACTCATAAGATGACAGTAATAATTAAGGTTACTTCTATGGGTTTAATGTCCTCAGGAGACGAGCACGTGGAGATGTTGTCACTGCCTGTTTTGGGGCAGGAGAGGAGGCTGTGCAGAGCATGTGCTGCAGCATACACAGCAAGGTAGACATTATATGACACCCTTAGCTGGGAAGCGTCAGTGAAGGGATGCTGCACTCTCTCCAGGGACTCTGTCCCACGGCAATGTGGTAGAGAAGCTTTCCGAAGTGGTGCCTTGACAGAAGATGAAGTGGAAATATCTGACAGATCCTGAGACTTTGTTCTGACTGCTGAAGAAGAATATTCAGCGAGAGCAGTGCCTCCAACGCTGCATCCAAACACAGTTTCCCAGAATTCTCTTAAGAACATATCATCAGGGCGAAGATTAGGGTGCAAATTCCTGAGATAGGTTTCAAATCCCGGTATTGCTGAACTTCGAATAGCTACACCAAATACCCCTCTTGCCACTTTTGAGATGACAGGATCTTGTAGAAGATCGTCACTGGTGCTCCAGGCCTCACTGGCCAAAAACTGTCTGTCAGTCACCTGCAGAAAAAAAAACATTTTGTTTTTGCAGAAAACAGGTCCATAGCCTGTGCAAATGTCCATTTTCATAGCTCACGTTTCTTTTGGCCAGTTCCAGAAAAAGTTCTTTAACATCAGTATACCAGCAAAAGATTAGAATAACCCTCGCGGTCGAAGCTTGAATGGTGAGTGTTGCACGTCTGGCATCACTCATAATAGTTTCTCTACGGACAGTCTGTATGAAGTCCAGACACACTCCTTTCCCCTGTATCTCCTCCTGAAATGCCTGAAACACAGAGGTCAACAACAAATATATCAAAACATACATACAAAGTGTAATAACTCTAAAAACATACCTGTATTGCCAATCGGCCATAATCACTGTTTTCGAGAACAGCTCCAATCCACGTCCAGTGGAATCGTACTGCCAGTTGAGCCATGGCCCGAGCTTGATAAATATCACTGGGAATTGTTCTGAAGAAGTTAGGAAACTGGCTCCGGTCACTGAGAGAAGGGCTGCTAGCCAAGTAACTTATCTGAGGGAACAACACAGAAGCTAGAGTATGTGTATAAAAAATGCTTCATGAGACATTTATATCCCAAGATAAAGAAACTCACGACTGGTACAGAGAGAGGCCCCAGGATCCTGGACAGCATGATGCCTATTGTGGATGAGGATTCACCGATAAGCAGAGGAGTAGGCTGGTTTCCTGATGACGGACACAATTAGACACACAATCAAATATAAACTTTTTATAATCATATCATCTGGTGTCACGTATTAAGTGCGTCATACTTGCTATTTTTTCAGGTTGTTCGTAAGAGAAAGACTGAGGTGTAGATGCTGTTAAGTTGCAGCTGTGTGTGTCTCCGGTGACCATCGACAGTGCAGCTTTCAGAGCCCAGGGGTATCGGCCACAGCACTCAAATATACGGTATCCTAGTTTCACTCCTGGCAGGAGGCTGCTATTTTTATTGATCTCTTCCACCGCAAAAACCATAGCATGCATATATTTTAATGGCTCCAGGTCTAAACTGAGAGCACAGGGGAAGACAGGTCCACACAATATGCTTTCATAATACGAGCAATATCTGAGCCACGAAACATTGAACAAAGACAGACAGAAATGTGATTTAGTCATACCCAGTACAAGGCTCATAACGGGGTTGCTTAGTGTATCTCCGCTCTATAGCTGACGGTGTGTAGTACAGATTAAAAAGACCACCAAGTATCACATCTCCATCCTGAGAGGTGCTCTCATCGCTGGGCGTGTCCCACTGGGAGCACGCTGCCAGTTCAACCACTGCCAGGCCCGTCTGTCCGCACACTATACAGAGAATCAGCAAGTGGAGAGCATAGGAGGGCCAGCAAGTGTGGAGACACAGGCACCAATGCATGGATGCAGCACTGCTTCACGTTGAAAACATTTAGGGAACAGTTATCTGAAATTCAAGGCATATGCCAACTAGATATTACACAAAGTCACCTGAAAGTTCCATAACCTCACAGAAAATGGTACTTCAAAGATATCATTTGATCATTTTTGTGCCTAAAAACAGATGAAAATAGAAAAGGCAGCAATAATTTTAAGTGGTTAAACATTTGGTTTAGGTTATATATAGATATATATTATTGGTAAAACATGATGTTATTATCTTTTATCCTGACTTAAACGTCACCCCTTCCCTTACTGCACAAGTGAACTGTTGAAGTGAGTATTTATAAAGGGTGTAAAGCTAGATATAAAACTGATGACACAAACAAAATCCCAAATAATGTCTCTAGTGGAAGCAGCGGGAGTGGAAAAACAATCCAACAGTATCATGAGATTACTCTGTATGAGTTTATTAGTGCAGTGTGTTCGTTTCTGTGTGTGTGTGCATGTGCCTGTATGGGTTACCTACTAAAGTACAAACACAAAGTAGATATGGTTGTTGCTTAGCACATTGTAATTCATATTTTTGTTGCTGGTTGTTGGGCCAACTACCAATCAATAAAATCATATTCTTTATTCTTCATATTTATTTGTTTTAACCTGATTTTTTTTTATCCTTTTAAAGGTGAAGTGTGTCACATTTACAGGAATATATTAGCAGAAATAGAACACACAGTAATACCCATCTTGATGTTCAGTGGTTATATGTACTACAGTTACCTCGTTTCCTGCTCAGGGCTCTTATTTTGGTAACATTCCACCCTTAGCACAGCATGCTTCATTTCCTCATTAGCACTGATTGTTTTCACCTGTGCTCTCCTATCAGTCTATATAAGCAGGCCCTCCGACACACACCTTTGCTGTATTCTCAGATTCTTTTATCGAAGAATAAATGTGTGTGGCTCGCTGGAACATGCATATGAGCATACGGGGTCATCACACTTGTTTTTTATTCAAGAACAGGATTTTCTCACACCCTACGAGGGCTGAGCCTGATCCTCTTCCTCTGCCACAATTTCTCCTGCCTCACAGTGTGCCCACACGGCAGAACGTCCTCTCTTCCTTGCTGGCTCCATGTCCTTATTTAATTCACTTACTGTTGCTTCTCACCTCCAAAACACCCCACAGATGTTGCCAGTGGTTTAGGTCTATTTAAACCTTTGAAGTGGGAACCGGCAGGAACCAAAGCAGTGACATGGATTCAGGATTTGGATCTGTCCACTTGGCTTCTGGTGTGCACACGAAGAGGACCTTGCACTGGCTCCCCTCACCTACTTGCAACACGGTTTGGGGTTTGAGAGCCTACAGAATATAACTAAAATGTGATTGTTATTGTGCAAAATGTTCTTTAGCTTTAACAAAGATATAAATGCTGATAATGTACAAAGCTTTGTAACTGAGCAGCACCCAGTAGTTCTTTTAAATTAGTTAGTTCCTCTTTATAATTTGATCTTTCAACTCCTCAAATGTTGCATCCAGTGTCGGATTCACCCACTGTCTAAACTCTGACATGTTTATAGGCACAAAAATCGAAACTTCAGCAGCTGAAACAGAGTTAAAACTACTTTCTTTCAACAACCGTTAACTGCTGCTGTTGCTAATTTACTTGTCGTATCGTGTCATTCTAATTTTATAAAATTCAGTTTTATTTATATTGCACCAAATCATAACAAAAGTAATATCTAGGCATTTTACATTGTAAGGTTAAGGACAAAATAGAAGTACCTGCAGAGAGGGGACAAAAGGGTCGAAAAAAATATAAATGAGGAAAAAAGATTCCCCCAAAATAAATATAAGATGAATACACAACTTTTAGTTTATTTGTTCACATTTTTGGTGAATTAATATTTGGTTCAAAGGCTACATTTGGACAAACATGCAATTAGTTTGATTTAAAGTATGATTTTGAGGACATTAGAGCCGCCCCTGCCTAGCTCACGGTAACCATTGAATTTTTATGGCCAATCGCATTACCTTGTTTATCACTGAAAACACAGCCTCCAACAGAATGTGGCAGAACATTCCATGACATCCACTCACATTGTAAGACATCAAAGCCATCCAATTAATCTTAACTTCTTCAAAATCATGCATACGTGATCCCTGCAGCGTGTACTCCTGACTGCTACATAAGGCGATGTAGGTTTGGACAAGTGTGGGGATTTGTTTTTCTAGAGCAACAGTAGTGTTGTTTGTTATTAATTACACGAGCAATTGCATTCCATCTTGTTTAGAGTGCAATGTGGGTAAACTGAGTGTTTGTGACGTGATAATGAATAGAATTAGTTCTTGAGCTGCATTCCTGATTATCACTTTGAGTAAAACACAAGGTAAGCATAAATTGTTGAAATCACATTTTAATATTTTATTGCATTGGTAGGAAAGTGCTCACATTCCTCAGATGAGCAACAATACAAAGAAAAAAAATGATGGTGTAACACTGAAACCATAATTTAAAAAAACAACCTGCAGCTTTGCTACCTTCCCCTCCTGGGCCTATGTAGTTTTCACAATATTTTTTCATTCCATTAAGTTATAGAAAACAAAATAACAGAGCCAACAAGAGATTATTTTTGCAGTCTGTATCAAAGCAATTACAAAAATAACCTTTTAACTCCAAATCTTAAACTCCAAAAAATTTGCAATCCTCTTTTCAAATAGTAGAAACCATGTAGAGCAACACATCCAAGCACGGACATTTATTCACTGTATTGCACTCGGTACAAACAAGTCAATGTCCTCTGCAATGCAACTATTTGTTCTGTGCAAATGCTTTTGGGCGATGCTATTGTATAAATTGGTGCATAGTCATGCTTGACATGTTGACAAATAACATGCACAAACATAAATGTACAGTTGGAATTGGTTTTTAACTAAAAGCCATAAAGATTTTAAAACAATGGCAGGGATATTTACTTACGACACAAATAAAGAAATACCAATGAAGGGGAAGGAAGACTTATAGTGACAAGAACTGCAAATTCCAGTTTTGTAAGGATAAATGAAACCTGATTTGAGCCTTACCAAGTAACAATTATTCATAATATTTCTAAAATGATTTATAGAACAGATTATTTAAACTTACAGGGTGATGGTGGAAAAAATTTGTATCCTCAAGTAATTGCTTCCTCTAGCTGAGGGTTATATCTGCACAACATGCAGGAGGACATTTGGACCATTCTCCTTACAGAACTGCTTCGGCCCAGTCATGTTCTTAGAACATACATAAGTTAGGAGAAGATGATTATATACCAACCACAGCTAATTATTTGGGGATACTTTACTAAAGGTTGTCTATGCACCAGCTGAAGATCAGTATGGGTTGGGTTGATGCAGGAGGACGATGACCTTAAACAAAGCAAAACCTACTTTAGAGCGGCTTTGGAAATGCAATACTCTACCACTAAGGTAGTTTAACAAATTATTAAAAACACTTAATTCCTAATCCCTTACTTTTTCCACCATCAATCTGTATGCTTAATTAGCAGGCTCAATAAAGACATGAAAAATCATAACTGATGGGTTTTTTTTATGATAAAGAAAAAGTTTATTGATTATTGTCCAATTTATGCAGAAAACCAACAAAGCAAATAGTTAAGTTACTTTTCCTTCCCACTGTGTATTTGATTTTTAAAAACAATGAAGCCCATCTATTAAAAGTAGCTGTGTGGTTGTACTTCACATTCAAATGATAAGAAAGAAAGACATTCCCTATTAAATCCCAATTCTTCTTTTTTGCTTTATAGTCAATGTACACAGTTTGGACAGTACATCACATGGACAAAGATAACAAGAATCTGTACAATCAGTCTAGGAAGCCACTGAGAGGGAATCACAGTTCCCATGTACGTTTACACATTTAGCAGAATATAGACAATACATTGCCAGACTAGAAAGACCATTCACCATTGAATAGTGGACATTTTTTACAGGAAAGTCATGCTGTCAGACCCAACAGTGCATTATTGATTTTTAACTGACATTGTACAGACAGTACATTATTCTAGAAATAGCCCAGAATGAGATTTAGTTACTGTTACTGTTGTAAACCTGGCCAACATGGGAACAAACAATCCTTATTATTTACTTCCTTGATTCTCTGGCTTTCAGTGTTATTAAACATGATTAGAAATCCATGTTAGATTCTTCATGTCATGTTAGGATATGATCTCTGCTACAGTCTGAGTAGAAAGTAGACCTCAGGCTCTGACGCAGAGTTGGAGGAGTCTGAAGGTGAAATAGAGTCATCAGTGAAGTACCGATGTCCATAATGATCTCCATTTCCATAACGTATTGATGTGCAAGCTCCCTCAGGAAGTCCCCTGTCCTCCAGCTGACCAAGGTAGCCAGCTATGTAAGAACCAGTAGAGTGTCTATTAGCTGGTGGATTCTGTGAGGCTGGTTTATTCCTCAGTACCACTCCACCAATGCCGGCAGCATTACTGAGTACCACATCTGGCCGTGGCTTTAATGCTTCTTGCTGTCTTTCGCGAGCACGGCTGTTGATGTGACGCACTCGGCTTTGGCTCCGAGAGGATAGGCGACGGGTGAGGAGTGGAGGGGAATCATCTATATCCCTGGAAAGAACAGGTTGTACACTTGTTGCCCGTGGCTGTGACAGTGGGACTTTTTCTTCCTGTTGCGACTGATGTAACTGAGGCCTATCCCTGTCATTGTCATCCCCCTCTAGACTGACTAACTTACGTAGCTGTTCTGTAAGTGGATCACAAGACTGTGATTGGAAAGTTACCTCTGCTGTAGTACCCACTCTTTTTTGTCTCCTCATGTGGGGAGTGATGAAGCTGCGACTTATAATGTGATATTTACTCTGGAAGTTGCATGATATGTCTTCAGAGGTCAAGTCTCCCAAGGACTTGGACTTACATGGGCTGGGGGCTATTGAGTCTATGATAGGTGACAGGGAAGAAGTTGACGAAGGCCCTAAATTTGACTGCGAAGAAACGCTGGTTTCAGTTTCTACAAGGGTATGTTTTTGGTTCCAAGGCTGCTTCAGGGTGCGTGGTTCTTTATAGGTATGTGGTTGGGTCTTTTGAGGAACTAAAGACTCTGATGAGGGTATAGTGCGATCTGTGTGGCTGATCACTGCATCGCAACCCGAAGGAAGGGAACATAGACCTCTGTCTCTACTGATGGGTATAGACGCAGCAGATTGGCCAGGGATGCTGTCAGAAGAGGAGAAACTATTTTGGAAACAGTTTATTTGGTCCCTCTCTATGTGTTTAGACCCTGTTCTGTCTTTATGAGTCCCATTTAGGAGCTCTCTGCCATTATAGCTATTTTGTTGGGAACATAAACTGCTGTCGTTGCAATTGCTCTGAGAAACATGGTAACTATTTAGACACAGCGGACTAGAGTTGTAGGCTCTGAGGTTGTTTGGTCTATGGAGTGGCAAAGGCTGCTTGTATTTTGTCTGCTGGTGGACACTGGGAGACTGATAGGATGGTTGATTTATTGGGGAGGGACATTGTGACAATGCCACGTGAGATGCATGTGATGGGTAATGTTGAGGATCATGGTACAACAAGGGCTGTTTTTTTTGGAAGTAATTGGGAGTGGACTCGTGGTTTTGGTAAATAGCTTGACGTTTGGTTGGACTTATGAGCTCTTTCAATTGGCTGCCATGTGTCAATGAGGTCAGCATCATATCCAAAGGATCCTCATCAACATTTATTTCCACTTCTCCAAAAGCATCTCCAGGTGAATCATGGAGAAACTCGAAACGGTTGTCATTTACAAAGGAGCTTGTGGACTTTTTAGAACTAGTCCACACTCTCTGAGGTACCACTGTTGCAGGATCGTATACTTCTTCATAGATCCGCTCTTCAGCTTCCTCAATTTCTTTACTTCCCCTTTTCCATTGCATTTCATCCCGGCCCACATTGTTCTCCCTCCCTACTTCGTGAACAACTTTAGATGGAGAGGACCCATAGCTGTTTAACGGTGTGCTCTCTGTGGTGTCTGCCTGAACATGGACTGTCTGTTTTTTTAGGTTGTACACCGAAACAGGCAACAGCACCTCCTCATCCAGAATGGTGTACACCTCCTCCAGCTCAGCGGTTTCTGGGCTGGAGAGAAGGGGTGGAGCACGTGTGTCTGTTTGGGAAATCTTGCACATCGACATGATTATATTGTTCACATTACTTGGGTGTTTTGTTTTTGGAGATTCATTGTTGGTCTTGAGAGGAGACCTTAAATCTTTGACAGTTTTAGGACGGAAATTTGAATGACAGGAAGGAATGTGCTCATGAGACAATGTAAAATTGTTATGGTCAAAAGAGCTTTCAAACTGACCAATCAGAGCAGAAATAGAGCCACAAGTATCTTGCTCATTGCCTAAGGACACAGCATCAATTAATCTGGAGATGGTGCTGTCATGCAAAGAGCTGGGACTCTTCAACTCACAATCCATGTTGACAGAGTGGGGCGCAGAGGAAGAGGACAAGGACACTGAAGGTGCAACTGTGGATGTTGTGCTGTTTGATGATGTTTCTGGTTTATCTAATATCATCCGGTTTGTCACTGGAGATGAGACCAAACAGTTTTTCTCTTTTCCTGTGTAGATGATCTTGGATTTGTTCACTCCATTATCCTCTGCTTGGTAATTGACATAGTCTTCCTCCTTTTTAACTTGCCCCTCACCATCATCCAGATAAGAAGCCTGTTTTGATCGGTCAAATTCTTTATTTCTGAATATCTTTGAAGGGGAAGAGACCTTTGGTCCAATAGATGATTCAATGAGAACGTCCACAGAGGAAGACCTGTACCTGTGACAAGTGCCTGTGGACACAGAGAAATTAAAATAATTTATAAGAAAAGGTTTACATTGAACCTTTTGATGTTGAACACCAAGCCAAACAACAACAAAATGACAACAGTGCAGCCAAACCAAGGCAACAGCAATACAGAGACAAATGGATCACCAAGTACGACTGTGAAGGGGAAGCTGGAAAATGAGGCTGTGGAGGTTAAATAAGGAAGAATCCAAACATCATATTAGGAAAGAGATGATCAAATGGGATTGGTCAAATGAGATCAAATGGCACAGTAATATATTTGTCAGCACACTTTCGAACAAAATACACTGGATGGACGCAATACTGGCATGTTTTTGAACAATGCAACCTTCAGACAATAGGTGTTTTCGATTACCTGCAGGAATATCCTAGTCAGTTCTCTACTATAAAAAAGCACAACAAATGAAGATGGGACAGAAAAAGCATGTTAAGGTATCATGGAGAGTAGGCTCTAGTGTAAGTTCATATGGTTAGTGTACATGTATTTTAGATGGTAATAGTTGGTTAAGTAGAGCAATGGAGAGACTCTGCCACAGTTAGCATTAGACATGATGATCATTTGCAAATCATTTATTATGCTTATTCAACTAGAATGATGCAATTGGGTGTTATTTTCATAGTTCCATAATAGATTCTCTGACTGAGATGAGAGGAAAAAATACCCACCAATGACGGTGTCGGCAACCATATCGTGCTGCCCCTTGTCTGGGGAGCAGATGGACAGCTGCCCTTGCAGAAGCCTGTCTAAGGGCATGGAGATAGGCCTGTGAATAAGGGGCCCTCTGGGCTGGAGACGCTTCTCCACCCCGCCTTCCTTCCCTGACACAACCTCTGCTCCTGCTGCTGCACCTTTCTTTTGGTCTGATATCGAAGCCACTGACTCTGATAATGCCATCTTGGTTTTTTTCCGTCCTTTAGCTGGAGCACTGGCTGTGCGCCGCAGGAGGTGATCACTGATGGAACGTTTCCGAAGGCCACTGGAGTTTGTATCCACAGAGGACTTGGAAGAACGGTTAAGCAAACCCCGGATGCCTCGGAGCTGATGACCCTGAGGGTAGGAGAAGCAGAACAGGTAGGAGATAACAAAGGAAAAAATATAAGAAAAGCAAATAAATTTCTAAGAATCGCAGTTCTTGTCTGTCATAACAGGTAACACAACAGATGGTAAAAGTTCAAATGTAAATTGTCATGAAAACAATAAACACTGTGATGCACGGAAGTTAATTTAAAGCAAATATACGAACTCAATGCTTATTACACATTGCCCCTAGATGGCACCCTTACATCTTTTTTATACCACAGCAAACACTAAATGGGAATTCAGTGTGGCTTATGCACGCATGCTGATTGCATAACGATTCCATGTTTGTTGATATTAAACCACAACAATTAAAAAAACAGTTATGAATAAAAACTGACTGTATGAGCAATCTGTATGACTGGGATGGTTTAATGTCACACACAAACAAGTTATTTAAGACAGAGCTTGACACAAACGTCACTTTTGCATCATGCAGTACGGTTTCATGCATCACCACACAAAGCCTAGGGTGTCAGGATACCTTGTTAGATCCTAGAAAGTGCATTATGGTAAAGCTGGGGTTCAGGACTAGTGGACTCCACTAGAAAGACAATTGAAGGAGCATAGCTTCAATGAATTGATGTGCTGAGGGAAAATATATATTTGTCATCATCCCGGTTGACAAAGGAGGCTTACAAGGGGGAAGGCTGTGGTAAATACCACAAGCATCCTACACTTACCTTCCCATAGACATCATGCACTGACACATGAACAAAGATGGAAGCCTCCGTCAGCCCCTCCAAGTAAATATGTCTGTAACCTGTATTTGGACACGAAGGGAGAAAGCACAAGATAGTGAGTCGAAGAAGGATACCAGCTGTCATCACACTGTTGATTGTGTGACAGTAGCCTGAGGAGAGGGCATTAGGAGTTTAAGGACAGCTTTGATGGATGCAAACAACTTTCAGGCCACAGGTCTTTTTCTCTACAAATCAAAGAAATCATGGTTCACTAGACACACAATGATGTGCCCCGCAGTCATAACACCGCCACAGCCATGAGGGTAATTATGTGTTTAAGTGTGAATGTGTGTATGTGAAGCAGTCCATTTGTTAAATAGCACGACTATACTGATTCTAACTGGCAGTGACAAACGGTGTCCCCTCCTAATTTCATGTCATTCACATGCAGCATTTATTTAGAAATTTAGAGATGACAAAAATATGAGAAATTCACAAACCAGGCATCAGGCTGCTAAAGGCAACAGTCCGTTGACCTATAAAGTCCCGTCCAATAGGATCATGGTCCCAAACAAGGAAGCGCACCAAAGCCATCTCAGCCATGTGAAGGGTAAAGGACAAAGTCTCCTCCCATACTGGATTAAAACCTGAAGAACATGATACATTGGTCTGTTTAATCTGTACCTCATTAATATATCTATATCTCTATAAATATGGCTATATATATATATATATAGATATAGATATAGATATAGATATAAATATATATAGATATAAATATATATATATATATATAGATATATATATAGATAGATATAGATCTAGATATAGAGATAGATATATAGATATATAGATATATAGATATAAATATATATATATCTATATATATATATATATATATATATATATATAGATATAGATATAGAGATAGATATATATATAGAGATAGATATATATATAGAGATAGATATATATATAGAGATAGATATATATATAGAGATAGAGATAGAGATAGAGATAGAGATAGAGATAGAGATAGAGATAGATATAGAGATAGATATATAGAGATAGATATATAGAGATAGATATATAGAGATAGATAGAGATAGATATAGATAGATATATATATAGATATAGATAGATATATATATAGATATAGATAGATATATATATAGATATAGATAGATAGATATATATATAGATAGATAGATATAATAGTCTTGAACTCCCAGTGCTCCATAACTTTTTACAGTGGAGGATTTTTTCTTTGCACAGTCGAACGCCCTCAACCGTGGAGACACGTTGAGGGTGAAACCAGCAAACCTCTCTGTTCTGGCTGCTCTCTGCCTCTAATTAATTAACCTGACTTTTTGAATCTGATAGCACTCCAGAGCTCACAGCAAAATGTAGCAGCTGTGGCTTTGGCATCATTTAATCTTTGCTTGTCTTTTTAAAGGAATGATGACACTAATTAATTCACAGAGATGAAGTGGTGTTAAATTGTATTAGGCCCATTTATATCTTAAATGTTGTTACACCAGCTCTGAAAAACAGTTCAAATAGAATAAATCTGAACTCCACCTGTACAGTTTAATTTGTCTAAACGACCTGAGTGTGACAGGAAAGTCTCAGCAATCCAGAACCTCAGTAACAATAGCCACTGTGTGCATCTCACCGTTGTCGTCAACAACTCGTGTCTGTTCCTTGCAGCAGTCGACTGGCAGTCCGATGATCTCCACTTCAACGAATGGATCAATAATCTGATAGAGAAAGTTGAACATTTATGAATAGTTAGGTTTAAAATTTGGAAACGTGTGCATGTGAGTTGTATGTTTACAGTCTCGCGTGTTTCAGGGTGTTTGTACCTCTCCTCGGTCCCCCAGCATGGAGTCTGGTGGTTTGGGCAACTGTTGTCCACTAATGATCTTCAGAATCAGCTGCTTTTTAGGATATGCTGGAAGCGGGTCATCGCTGAATGGGTTGAATGAACCTGGTGGCAATGAAAAACAGCAGAGCAGCAACTTTGATATATGGCATCACTTTATCCTATAAATCCAGACCACATCTGATTGTTGTTTTGTTTGGTTTTCATGTATCATGAAAGTAAAAAAACTGATATTATAATTTCTCTAACTGATTGGATTATTTACCATTAAATGAGGCTTATTTATAAATAGCAGCACCACAGATTACATGTGAAGAAGCTGGTGGAAATGCATATATAAATATAATTTGTAACAAATTCCCTATTGTTTATATTAAACAAACATTAGATGGAGAGAACCCATTAAGAACAAAAGAACATCCAAAATCCCTTGTTATTGTCCGTGCATTTCTGTATCGATCAACTACGATTAACAATCCAACATGGTTACATTCCTATAAATACCCAGTGCTGCCCCTGGCTTTACTTACTTATTATCATTTCAGAGATCAGAGTATAAAGTATCACTCTTGTTTGTGTGCATTCAGTTTTTACCTTTACACATTGGAGGAGGCTTGAGGACGTAGCCGCTACCTCCGTTCACCATGAACTTGGCTCTGTTGAGCTGCATCATTCTGCCCTCTGTCTGATAATTCAGAGCGACTGAAAGGAAAAGAAAAACTTTCATTCAGTAAGTAAATGTCACGAAAGCCACATTGTGTATATTCCATCCATGGGTTCAGTTATTATCCAGAGAGTGGTGCCATACACTTAAACTGAGAGAATCATACTAGAAATCCAAGGAACAAAGTCGTTTGCATTCTAGTTATCACTGTTTTTTGCATTTTTACACAATCTTCAAAATGTTCTTAGTAAAAACAGATGAGGAAGGAAACAAGCAAAAACACAATGGAAACAGAAACTACACATCTGATGGAAAGATTCAACTTTGATGTTTGCTTTTGTTTCTTTTATGTATTTTGTTTCAATTTGTGAATACCTGGCGTGATGATTTCTTAGAAATTAAGTTACTAGTAATAATTTGACAGAGAAATAAAATTGGCAGAAACAGGCAGCGATTGCTTTAATCTTGGATTTTCTATTTATTTACACACAGATGACATATTTAGTTTTATATCGGCTGATCTTTATTATTTATTTCCGCTGAGTCACTGCAAATTCCTTTCTGGCTGTAGCCGTACAGACTCACACGTGTTTGCACAAGAGATCATTAGCATCAATTAATGTGTAATGGCAGGTAAGATACCTGGCGTTATCACTAATAGCCAGGTCTAAATCTTAGAGCGACGGACGGCTGTCTTACCCAGCTGACAGCCCACGTTCCAGTAAAACTGGGGGTTGAAATTGGACGAGTCGATACGATAGGCCGAGGGATAAATCCGCGACAGTTGCCTCTGGTTAAAAGCCAGGAACTGTTCGGTTTTGTGATGGACTAGAGATTGAGCTCTGGTCTCACTGAATGACAGGATGTCGCCTGGAGTACCTGCAGAGAAACATAAGTTAGGCACGAGTAGATGTTTGCCGACTAAAGACTGTTTGCCCGTGTATCAGAGATTTGGTGTTTCACCTTCATTCAGACACTCCTGTGACGCAACAGAGTAAAACACCACCAGGTTTGACAGATCTCTACTCAGCTTCATCGTCTTCCTCTTCCTTGCACCCCTAAAACAACAGCCAGATGGCAGAAGACAATTGCAAGAGAAAGAGAGGGCAGAGTGAGTGAGATTGTGTACATATACGAGAGTCAGGGTAAGCAAACGCTGCACGGCATGCCAACACTCATCTACTCCTTTCATTTTAAGCAGAAGAAGCATAGCGGGCGAAAGAGGATTGTCCGTCAGAGAGGCAGCTTGCAAACCACAGGAAGGTGCATCAAAGGCAAAAATCTTGGTAGGGACGGAGGCTCATGCAGTGCAGCGACACACACAATGACGTTCATGCACAAACGCACGCAATCGCATGCATGCAGACTTGACTTCACACAGCCACTCATACTTGCAGGAATCTGCATTGTGACAATCGTATATGAATATGCAGCCAGGAACGGAAAATGGGAGAACAAAGAGCAACAAGGGCTTTTTATAGAGAGGGGGGGGGGCACAGCTGCATTTCCATATTGTTGCTTAATGCTCACTCACAAAGACGAGAAACAGAGACAGAGGTGGACAAAGAAGGTTCAAGCTGCAAATGAAAAGTGATTCATTCTCTCTGTAAAGATAATTGAGGTACAATGAAGTGCAGTTCAGTGCAAAGAGGAATATTTACGATGGAGCGAGCAGATTGACACGACCAATGTGGGAATTTTACCATTACTCCATATTGAAGATACTATACTTCAGTACTCCCATGTTTTCCTAATTTATACTCCTACTCCGCTTCAGTATATGAAGCAATTAAATGATCTCCACCTCAACTAGCAACATTAAAAAGCAGTTTATATGTTCAGACTTCACCTAATGTACTGTGATCATATAATACGTTGTGCATTAGTATTTTAATTTATAAATGTTATGTCTGTTTTGTTGTTAGTACTTTGCTATTTTAACTGCAGTTTTTTTGTTGTTTTTAACCACCAGCCACAAGAGAACAAATTTAATACAAGTAAACCTTTAAAACTACATTTAAAAAAAAAGAAACTATTTTACAGACACAGTTGTGTTTTAAAATGTTAATATTTTAAATTGGATCTGCAAATGAGATGAGGCTGAAAATTCCCTCTTCACAGGGCCTCCGAGCCCAATCAAGTCTTTCCTTTGCTGCCCCTGGCTGGTAGAATGATTGGCCCTGCTCCATTCAACTAGCTGAGACCATCACCACCTTTAAAACATTTGAAAGCTCACTTCTTTAATAAAAAACACACACACACTCTAGCACTAAAGAGTTCCTAGCATGTTCTTTGAAATAAAGTAAATCCAGCTCGTATGGGTAGAATGAAGCTGACTAAAAGGCAACTCCATAGACTATGGGATGCAATTTGTCATGTCCTCAATTCCATTCATGCCAGATACTCAGTCTCTGGTGTTTTGCACTGTGGAAAGTCAGTAAAGTAACTTGCTGCATCAAAGTATTATGAGAGCAACACAAAGAAACGTGGCTCTGTGTAGGAAGTCCAAATTGAGCAGCAATGCTTGAAGAGTGGGCCTGAAAGGTAGAAAAGTCATGATGACTGCTTATTTTTTTGTCTGAGAGACTATTGATTTTGGAGAGAGGGAATCAAAACCAATCAGGATTGTTTTCCTTTGCTGTCAGTGGGAGCTCCCGGCTTCACATACTGTGTATCACTCCATTGCCATACAAACATAAGAGATTGCAGCAGAAGCTGTTGAGGGGCTCTGCTGATGCCCTAGATTGTTTAATGCTCCGAGCAATCAGCGACTGTCGAGCTTCTCAGTCATCACAGATTGCCAGAGTTGTGTGGTGACGCAGGTCAAAGGTCACCTGTTGAACTGTCCTCCAGTCTCCCTCCCAGACCTCTCATGACCGTCCTCCTCCTTGTCTGTGCTTTGGCATGACAGCCTGGATTTGGAGTGCCTCTGGACATCGGACACACACAAAGAAATGCATAATGAAAGTTTGCATAGTTGTTCCGAAGCAGAAAAGTGCGAAGAAAACTGTGTTAAATACACATCTTACACGATAAAGCCTGCACACAGACTTGCAGTAAGGGCCGCTCGTGTGTCTAAAATTATACATAGCTCTGTAAAGGGTATCGAGTGATTCATAAAAAGCATTGTTTTTGTAGTAGCAGTTGGGGCGTGTGTTTGTGCATGTGTGTGGGTTTAGGTATAGTATATAATTATAATGAATGTGCATTTAGTGAAGTAGCTCTGTTAGAGCTAAACCGAACTTGCGAAGAGGATGAGGGTTGCAGTAATTACTGGGTTTAGGCGGCTTGCCAGCAGATTACATGCACCCATGTATGCCCGTGTATACACACGCACGCGCACACACACACGTGGGAGGATGCATGATATGCAAAGAGGGAGGCATAAAAGAATGAAGAGGAGATGTGAGAAGGCAAACAGAAGAGAAAGTAGAAGTTAAAGCAGGAGAAGAGAAGCAAATGGACAGAGGGAAATTGCCACATTGGGACATAACTTGGCTGAGAATTGAAGCGATGTCTAATACTAATCTCAAAATGATCGTGAAACATGTTGCAATATTCAGATTTATCAGCTTTCTGCAGAACAAACATATGCCTTAGAGAGGATCTAAGTCAGGAGAGTATGTGCTTTATCGCTTCCTTAAAGTGACACTTCGGTGTTTAAACTTAACACCCAGTGGCCAGTTTATAATGCACATTGAGCATAATATACCACAGTCCAACATAAAAACAAGCAAAAAAGTCTCAGATGAGTAGTTGAATGAGCAAACTGATGCCTCTCTCACTGGAAGCAATGGGAACTAGTATAGCTCATTTTTCTCATAAGAATCAGTGATTTCACTTGTTCAGTGCAGGTTTATCCACTTTGTCTTCAAGTGCAGAAGACAGCATTGGTTGTTTGAGACAGGTTTGCCAGGTAAATATCACAGAGTAGAAGTTGGATGTTGTTTAACAAAGGTGTCCTCAAAAACAGAATTATCACTTAACCTCACAGTGAACTAACCTACATTCGTCACGTGAGACCCACCACAAGTAGAACAGAGGCAAAATGAAAAGCACAACCGGTCTTTCTACGCTCCTCACCTTCTGCTTGAGCGTCGTGATGAAGGATCTGCTTTGGGATTTCTTCAGAACCCCCTTGGAGCTCTAGAGAAAAGAAGAACACATTCAGAGACTCCTTACGTGCGTGTCTTTGCGCGTGCTTGCTTTGTATCCGTGTGTGGATCATTTGGTGTGAATCTAATAACTACATTAGCACCCAGTGAGTCACTTAAACCCTAAAGCTCGGTAGCTGGAGGGGATGCAACAGACATCAGCCAATAAAGCGCGGAGCAGCTGAAAAGGCAAGTGGGTGGGACACGAGGAAAAAACAGAGAAAGCAGAGGAGACACGGAGAGAACGGGAGTTTGAGACAGAATGAGGTGAGGGGGATCACCAACAAAGCAAGCGCAGAATAAAGAGAATAGGAAACCCCAATGCACAGCACCCACCACATTTAAAATGGCAGTCAGGAAACTGTGCTAAAAATAGAACAAGAGGCGAGCAGGGAAATTAAATATTAAGTAAGACTGCAGGCATTTAGCTTCTCATCACCTCTGGTCTATTTTGACATGTTTTAGATGATGTACGATCGTCCAGAACATGTGGAGATGGTGCCGTGTCTTTAGTGTGATCAGAGGGAGGCGGGAGGTGCATTTCCATCTGTTTGGAGAGTGTGTTTGACCCGTAAGTGGCGCAGTAACTAGTCTGCTACTCCGTGACTAATACCGTGGCCTAGTTTTATCCCTCTTCTCTCTCCTCATCTGTAGACGAGCATTACTCTGCCCAGGATCCGCTCTACATATTGCTTCGGCTCCGTACCTGTCGTAGGTTCTTGTGAAGGCCTTGGCTCGTGGCTCGGAGCAGAGCTCTGATGCTGAAGCTGTCCGTGTCTTCCTTGTCTCCAATTCGAGACTCCTTCAAAAGAGAGTCCAGCTTCTTTCTGATGTGAGACTCCACCTGATGGTGACCGTTGCCCTGCTGGAGGGTAAAAGAAACACCAGAGGGTTTGTTGGGAAGACAAAGAGAACGACATCCAGGGAAGAAAGGAGGAGACACCAGTGGGTTGTTTCAACTTTAGAGCCCCAGCCCCACAGTTTGGCCTGTACTGGCTCGACTGCTGCCACCTCTTGGAAGGTAAAGTAACTGCAGGCCAACGAACAAAACATTGTAATATTGAGTCCAGCACCACCGTCTCTATTATTTACTTAGATGTTGGTTGTAAACTACTGAAATGAGCAGATGGTATAGTGTAACATTTAAAACATGCTATGACTACAGACTATACACTCACATGTATACTACTACAACACTACTACTCTATGATAGATGCTGTATGGTGAGTCGTTCATGGAGACATATCATCGCCATATTGCACATATATTAATATCATTCACTACAGCTCATACAGGTGAGGCTGCGTAGAGCTGTTATATTAAAAAGAGCGGTGGTGAAAAGATGGGAAAACATTATCTCTACCGGACAAAAATGATATCACACCATCAGTGCAATGTTGGTGGTGACTGCTGTGAAAGCATTCTGATTTAATGAGCTCCATACAAAACCTCTCATCAGTGGAAAACCTGCCAGCGCCGCTTTAAAATGACAGTGATGATCCAAAGTGGCATCTGCAGCCTCATGCCTGGAGCAAAATGTGGAGGAATTATGCCATATTTGGTTACACAACTAAACCATCTGGAATATAACGGAGCGTCTTCCTACTTTAAACGTGGCGAGGAGGACAGTGGCACTGCTGTTTAGAAGGACAAATTTATAAGGTAACGAATTACAAGGCCATAACAACAATAATGGAACAAGGAGAGCAGGATGATAAGTTCCAATCTGCTGTGCTGAACAAACTCTTCAGTCTTTGCTCTGCTCGATTGACTTAATAGTTGTACCTGCATCATTAAGCATTAGTTATTCCAAAACATTAGAGCACTGATGATCAATAAAACGTTACAAGCGCCAACATGACTGCCCAATTACGGAAGTCGTTATATCAAGCACAACGGTGTCATTACGTTCCCATTGTCTAACTTATGGGGACGTGTGTTTCTAACTTCTGTCTCTGTAGGTCCAAGCTGCTTTTTCTTTATGTTGTTGCTGCTTTTTTTTAATGAACTTATTAAGTACCTATTGAAGAACTGAAGAAGGCAGAGTCAAAAAGAAAAGTGGTTCACCTGAGTTGCTAGCACCTTCTGCTCAGAGGTGTAAATCTAAGGGGTTAATTCATGTTTCCGTGCACATGATATTTTCACATATACATTCATATATCTTACATTACTGCTCTTGAGCTTGAACTCGTCTTCGATTTCATCAGCGCTGTCGTCATCTGACACCTCGCCTTCCTCAGCGTCTGCAGACAGATAGGCGGGTAGACGTTTCCCCTGGATGGAGAGAAGACAGACGGGAGGGGAGGTGACAATTGTTCATTTGACCCACGCGTGCATCCTAAATACTGCACAGTCTCCTTTATACAGGAGAACGACCACACGCTAAGAGACGCACGGCGGGATTCAACAGGTTGCACACCCGCGCTCAAGCCCTCACGTACACATGAGGATTCATTACAGTGACTGTTTATGTGGCTCCTTGACTTGTACCTCTAAGTACTAGTCGCATATAAGGACACGAGGGATCAAAGACACAACCGCTGTTCACAATCAGCTGCAGGATCCCTGAGAACCTCCCCGAGCAGCTCTCTCAGCAGAGAGGGAGCCCATTAGTGAGCCATTCTGAAGGTGTGAGTGGGAGTTGAGATTCTCTAAGCTGCTTTCTCAAAATCAATGGCAGACTCTAAGCTCCCCGTGGTACATCACGTCTCGCTGACATCTCCACCCTAGCTTCAACCGCTGCCACAAGTAGTCTATCCGCCCCCCTCCGTCTATCTAAAAACCCTTATGCCGAGGATCCTTTGCTGTCTTGTGACTCTTCGGTCTCTAGCTTTTATCAGAGGGTGGTGAGAGGTGAAAAGCGCTCAAATGAGCAGAAAGAAGGGGAACGAGTGAGGTGGAGAAAAAACTCAGACAAGGGTGGAGGCATTTATAGAAAATCAATGATTTTCAGACATCTGGCTCAGCAGGGAAAATGTCGGAACGCCATTTCCTAAGGTATAATGTCATCTTTCTTCACACTACAGATAAGGCCAATTTTATCTTTATAAGTCCAATAAATGCTGAAGGGTTTCACTCGTCCAGATGCTCTCACTGTTTCTCTGAATGAACATCTCCTCCTGTCCCGACGGATAAGGATCTTATAGGTACGATTTTGCGCTGGGCTTTCTCTTCAGAGATGATCGTATCAGCCGTGTTTCACACATCATCCAACTGGCACCTGTCCTGCCTTTTGGGAATATAACATTAGGTGGTTCAAAGAGATAAGCTTGGAAGGCTGGACGTGATGTATTTTTGAGATAGCGAGAATGTGAAGTGTCCCGTGTCAGTAGACAGAGGATTTACCAGCACTTTATTAACTTTACTTTATTAACTAACACACACAATAACTGGCTGGTGCTTTATGATCGTCTACAGCAGGGGTCTCAGACTGGCGGCCCGCGGGCCATCTGCGGCCCCCGGGACCGTAATATGCGGCCCCCGTCTTAATAT